>JAUZSX010293316.1:0-13922 GCA_034780655.1 Idiosepius hallami
TATATATATATATATGTATATATGTATGCATATTTTAATCTATAGATTAATATTGCCTTTATTTATTGTTAGAATACCGGATATCAGTGATAGAGTTTGTATAGTAGGTATGCGTACACAGGGAGTCAATAGCCTTCGTTGACTGTTAGTATCCGAATGCCGTTGACTCCATGTCTCACATACCTATTATATATGTTTATATTTTATACACATATTTCTGTAAAAAAACAGTGTAAACTGTTAAAAAGGAACTATAAGAAGCTATATATAGTTACGTGCGCATGTTTTTGTTTGGTTCTCTATATGTGTACTCAATCATCTAAACTGTCCTTAAGCCCCCATCATGTAATGGAAAATTAGCCCTAGGGAGAGATTCCGTTCGAAAAAAAAATAAATTGGAAAAAAGAAAATCAAAATCAAACAATTTACACAAACAAATAGACAGACCGAATGAGCAAAAAAGTAAGATTGATATATAAAATAAGTTAAAGTAAAAAAAAAAATGAAATAAAATAACAAAAGAAAATACACAAATAAAACCAACTTTTGAATCCAAATTGATTGTAGCTAAGTTTTAGTTGATTGCTTTGTTGGCCTTTGATAGAAATGTCTACAATTCGACCTTTAAGTCAAATCATTTTCCTGGCGCACACCTTCAAGCAATGAGATCAAGTAGAAAAGGAGTTCCGTGTCTCTGATTGAAGTCCTACTTTCTATTGGCTGCTTTCAATTTCTGTCAGCGTCATTCGCGCACCAGCAAATTTCCTGACCAAGAATGACTGGTTTGTGTCAGATTCACTTTTCAATAAAAGCTTTTAAAACGAATTCGAGTTCTTGTCAGCAAGAGTTAAGCAGTGGTAAAAGTTTGGACTCTGCAGTCAAACTGCAAGGGTTCGATTCCCAGTCAAAACGAACACATTCCCTTTCAGATGTAGTAAAAGCTTAAACACAGGAATCGTATTTTACGAGTTCGAATCAAAGTCAAAACAATTTCATTCAATTTCAGAACTAGTAAATATATGGACACTTGAATCGTATTTAGCGAGTTCAAATCCAAGCCAAATGCCATTATATTCACTTTCAGATGTGGTAAAAGCTTTGACACTAGAATCATATTACACGAGTTCAAATCCCAGTCAAAACCATTAAACAAACCAGTTCAGAATTGTATTACAGAAGTCGAAATCCTGGTCAAAACCATTATATTCACTTTCAAAAGAGGTAAAAGTTGGACAGTAGAATCGTATTCACGCGTTCAAATCTTGGCCCAAACCATATGTTTCACATTCAGTGTTAAGAATTATTTTCATTTTTATCAAAATATATTAAAACATTGTTTTGAAATATAAAGTCAAAAAATGCCAATAATGTTTAGAAAAGTTATACTTAATTACACTATCCTCTGAAGAAAGAAAAATTTTAAAATATATAATCAGTTCAGATGTAATGTTTAATGAATTAAGAAGTATTTTTCTTTTCTCACGAAAACCTAAAATCTTAACTCTTAACCAAAAGAGTTTTGAATACTTCGAAGACAACCTTTTTTTTTCGAAAAACCAACAAAACCAGCGCATGTAGAGTTCATCACATTTCCTGATGGCACTAAAAAAATAGCGCAACAATATATGAAATTTTTTTCAAGGCATTCAAATAAAAAACAGCTTTTAACTAGAAATTCCTACAGGAGGATTTTCACTCGGCTTAGTGGGTAGATAGTCGGACTTCGGAAACGTAATACGCGAGTTTGAGTCGTTTCATTAGCGCTCAAAATTGGACTAATATCCTTGGGAAATGTATTAATCGCCACATTTGCTCCAGTTATGGGTTAAATAGTGCGAATTGTATTATATAAAAAAAACTCCGTTTGTCCAAAATAACATTTATCTAAAATAATTGTTTTAGGCATTAAATAGCGTAAAAAGTTCGATATGCTGTTGAACACAAATAAAGAAACAAACAAATACGTAAAGTCTTAATTATCTTTCAACTGTCTTCAACCTAGAACAGTTTTCGATATACCAAACTAATTCTATTATTGATTCACACATAAAATCTTTAGTGAACAAAGTGCGTACGAGAGGTGTTCACTGTCTGAGGGATTGGTTATAATGCAGGCAAGCTTGGATTTACTGCTCGATGCCTCGCATTCCCTAATGGATGTGCAGATTAGGTATTTGGATTCTGGAATCGTATTTCTAGTTGGTCGATGATGTTTATTAACCCCCTTGGAAAGTTATTAATATTTATAACCCTCGCAAGTTTCTATAGTAAAATTACTATTCTTCCCTCATCCCGTTACTGAAAAGTCAAGTCTATAAAAATCAATTATTTCTGGCATTAGATTATGGTAATATTTGGTATAAAATGGAATAAACAACCTAATAATATGATTAGCGACAGTTAGCTACTGCCTATGACCGACTATTAGGACTTTTGCACGGACTTGGGTCTTCCAATAGAAGTATATGATAAATAATCTATCGAGCATCCAACCAAGTTAGGCAGAAGGCCAAATTTAGGTGATCATTCATAATCAACCATTAAACCTAGTGGGGCGTTGGGCAGCAAATTAATTTTTTGCTGTTTCCGTAGCATACATGTTTTACGATAAAGAGTAGCTAGCGCTATGCTCAACCCCTATCCTCGAGAACTTTTTTGGAGCTTTTGAAGTCAGTGTTGCCTCTCACCTAGATGAGCAACTCTCCCGAGGTAACGACCCCCATCTGTCCAAAGCAGTTATAGATAGATGCAATTGTTTTGACTGGGATTTGAACTGGCGTAATACGATTCGATAGTTCGAGCTTTTACCAATGCTCAAACTTGCCGCTCAGGTGAGAAAAGAAGGAAAATAAAAAAATATGCAAACCACTAAAATTTGTATCTGTACGATAATGTATTTCTGTATAATATAGTTATCCCAGATAAAAGCTTTAGAAATTAATTCAGTTAAAAAAAAAGGATTCACTGCTTTTTTTTTTCATAATAGGCTTCCTTATTTACCTTTGTGGCAAGTCCCAAACGCCTCGGCAAAGTAGGACAATACTTCTAGTATCTTAGTCTGTCTTTATCTCCATCTTGCTAACAATTTATCTTTAAAAAAATCAATAACGTAACCATGCGTAATAATAAAATTAATTAAAAGCATTAAAGTTAAAATCTTAATTAAAACTTTTAATTTGATAAGCGATTGCTGTTTACTTTCAGTACTGCTTCAAATTGGATTAACATTGGAGGAATTTTCCTGGTGTGAAATTTGGCAGTGTAAAAATATCGATCAGAACGAGTGACATGTCAAAAAGGGAGAGTATTTCAATTGAATTTTTTTTTCTTTATAAATTTTTTTTTTATTTTGTTTTATTTGATTTCACTTGGAATCTTTATTTTATGGTTGTTCTCTGTTGTTTTTTTTTTTTTTCGAAATTTATTTCCCTTTTCACTTTCTCCAAGAAAAAAAAGTCAATGATTCCCACCGCAAAACTATTTCAAACACCGAGGTGAACATAAGGACGTGTTGTTCAAATTAATTGAAGCATGCGAGAAATTTCGTTTTTTTTTTTTCTCTTTTCAATGTAAAAAAAATTTCTTGTTAATTTTTATTACATTTAATTCGCATTAAATGCGTGTACACTCTGTGCACAAATATTCACCTATGTCCCGAGAATCGTCAGAAAAAATCACCTACCTATTAGTATGATCACGTGGTGAGGAGAGGTTATCCTGCTCAACAACAGCAACAACATGATCGCATAAACTGAGAGTTGGTTTTCATTATTTATTGTAGATAATACGAGAAGTTTTTTTCAGGCTTTGTCTGGGGCCAGAGACTCGTTACTAAATTAGTTGGGGAAGCCTATTATATAGGATAGCACCACTGTACATATGCAAATTTTGGTATTTTAATAAGTATTTTTTCCGTCAATTTTTTGTGGTTTGAATCAGTATTTTATGCAAATGTTGGTGGTCTAAATGCTTCGATGTTTGCATTTCTGTTCATTTTGAGATTTTTATTTTTTAACCCTTAGCAGGTTTTTTCTGACTCAAAACAAATTAAAAACTTATCTCCATGCCTTAATGCTTTGTTTTACTAAATTTAATTCTAATGCTATTTTCAAGTAAATTAATTTCTAATGCTTTTTCTTACTAAATTAATTTGTAATGTTTTTTATACTATATTCATTTTAATACTTTTTTTATACTAAATTAACTTCTAATGCTTTTAAAACTAAACTCATTTCAAATGTTCATCTCTACTCAATTAATGTCTAATTTTTATTTTTATACTAAAAATAAAAAATAAAGTTCTCTCTAGGCCTTAATGCTTTGTTATACTAAATTTAATTCTAATGCTTTTTTCTAGTAAATTAATTTCTAATGCTTTTTCTTACTAAATTAATTCGTAATGTTTTTATACTATATTCATTTTAACGCCTTTTTTATACTAAATTAATTTCTAATACTTTTAAAACTTAACTCATTTCTAATATTTATCTCTACTAAATGAATATCTAATGTTTCTGTTTATAATAAATTAGTTTCAAATATTTTTTTATACTAAATCAATTTCCAATGCTTTTTTATACTAAACTCCGTTTTAATGGTTTCATTTTAGGCAGATAAGGAATCCTATTACATAAGCAAATTTAAGTGGTCTTAGTCATTGTGTAGTTGAAGTTTTAGTTTGAATGCATAATTTTGTGTTCATATTTGTGTTTTTTTTATAATTCCAAGCTTTAACCCCTTAGCAGTTATTTTTCCGGCTCAACGCCAATTAAATTTTTTTTCCTCGGTTCAAAATAAACTATATATTAAATGTCAAGTGCTTAGACCTAAAATTGGCAGAATAGTTTGGTAGAGACAGCAAAAGTACAATCTTTTAGATTTGATCACACACCACCAAAATTTCCTACTGAAAAACTGATTGAAAAGCTTTCGTCAGGTCTGAAAACGTTTTGTCAAATTTCAAGTCTGTTGACCAAATATTGACAAGGAAATTTGGAGAAACTGATTTTACATACACTCAAAAAACACTCAAAATTTCACTTTTATAGATATACTAGACACAGCATTATCTTCCTTGTATCTATAAAAGTAAAAATGTATGAACTCTTGAGCGCTACCTTCATTTTGAAGCTAATTTAAAACAATACATATGGATAAATATTTACATCTCAGAAAGAGAGCAATACATTTCTGAACGTGAAAAACCTTATTTTCTTCAATCAATACAAAAAATATTTGTAAATAATTATATTATAGAGAAAAATGTATTCCTATTCAAATTGATGAATTAATAAATAATGATTATTATTGATATAATAGCTATGTTATAGAGAAAAATGTATTCCTATTCAAATTGATGAATTAATAAAAAATAATTATTATTGATATAATAGCTATGTTATAGGGGAAAATGTAATTCTATTCAAATTCTAATAAAAATAATTAATTAAATAATAATTAATAATTATTATTGATATAATAGCTGTTATAGAGAAAAATGCATTTACATTTAAATTCTAATAAAAAATAATTTATTGAATAGTAATTAATTATTATTATTGATATAATAGCTATGTTATAGAGGAAATGTATTTTTATTCAAATTCTAATAAAGAATAAAATGATTAATGAAATTATGATTATCAACTGTTATTTATATGATGACTATGATATAGAGAAAAATATCTTTTATTCAAGTGATAGTTTTTAAAAACATGAAAATGCCGTTTCTTTTCGGTAGAATAGAAATGTTCGTGTATAATTTCGTTATCAAACATAAAAGCTTCTTTTCAAATTCTATATAAGTGTAAAACTTTTTAAAAAAATGAGTACGTTGTTTTGTTATCAATACAAAAGATATATTCGTAAATATTTCTGCTTTAGAAAAAAGGTATTATTTAAAAAAAATCAAATTGATAGATTTTAAAAACACGAGTAAACCGGTTTTTTTTTAATACAAAGAAAACTTTCGTAAATAATTATGGTACAGAAAAAAAAAACTATTTCTTTTCAAATTCTAATAAATAATTGATAAAATAATCATCAATAAAATATTAATAAAAGAATATGGTATAGACAAAAATGTATCTCTTCAATGTCTATGTAAGTGAAAGATTAAAAAAAACATAAGAAAACGTCCTTGCTTTTCAATACAAAAGAAATATTCGTAAATAATTATGCCATAGAAAAAAATTCATTTTTTTCTCAAATTGTATCTAAGTGATATTTTTTAAAAAACAGAATTCGATTTTTTTCCTGTTCGTGTCATAATGTCCTCTTTTTATTTCTTTGTTAAAATCATGTTCATATTTTCTCACGAAATTCACACGAAATACAAAACATTATTTATTAAGAGATAAAAGATATTTTGCTCTTATTATATTTTGTTGAAATGTATTTAAATGAATAAAAAAAAAAGATGAACTTTGTTATTTGTTCACTGAGATAAAAATCCTTAAGAGGAGACGATAAAAACGAACAAAAAAAAATCACACGACATTTTTATTATAATAACTTGAACTAATAGAAGAATATGGGGGACTGCAATAGTTGGAAATTTCTCATCTCAAAAATCACGTTTTGATTGAGTCTATTCTTATTTTAATTAAGAATGTCTATAGAAAGTAATATATCTATAATAATACTAATGTTGTCCGGTTGCCGAAGACTTGCTACTAAGGTAGTATTGGGAACTTATTTTAAAGGGTGGCAGTTAATGCTTTTTTTGTATTAAAATAATTTCACTTGCCTTTCTCTTCTAAATTCATTTCTCAATCTGTTTATACTAAATTAATTTATAATGCTTTCTTTTACATTATTCATAAATATTGCCTTTTTTATCCAAAAAACATTCCTAATGCTTTTCCATACAAAATTCATTTCTATTGCTTTCTTTTACAAAATAAATTTCTAATGGTATTTTCATCTAAATTTATTTCTGATGCCTTTTTTCCGCTAAATTTATTTCTTATGCTTTTCTCTAAAATAGTTAAATAGCCTATACATATAGAAAGACAGTACCTTACATATACACATTTTAGTGGTCTAAATCTTTTTCTCTGTAATAAATTTTAAAATTTTTTATCCTGTAGAGCTCTGCGTATATGCATAATTAAAAAAAAAATGACGATTGTGTTTTTCCTCTAAAGATGTTAAATCTCGTACCATTATTACTGGTAAAAATGGGGCAAGATAAATCCAATGTTAAATTGTCCGACGGTGTCAAAGTTCAACAATATGTAATCCAAATGTGAATAGTAATCTCAACAAAGGTAAATCCAGGTGTGAATAGTATTCTCAACAATAGCACAAAGTATTAGCAGTAGTGGCAACATAGCAAGAACTGGTGAAGTCAGTTTTATAGACAAGAGTGCCTAAATTCTGCTCTCTAATTGGTCAAGTTTAATTACCCCATATAAGATAGAATTGATCATCTTGTGCGAAAATAACCAAAATAAAAAAGAAGGAAAAAAATAAACACCGCCAGAAATAATTAAAGAAGTTACAGGATTTAGGATCTCATACAAACATGATCTTGTTTTACGTTTATAACTCTAGTATTCTACTTTAGTCGCATAAACCTTAAGGCAGAATCTATTTAGTTTACCCTGATTTTTTCCAACAAGATATGTTTTGATTTTTTAATGTTTTTCTCTAACTTTGAGGAAATTAAATTACTGGCACTGATCGTCTTTTTTTTTAAATATATTAATTATTGCTTTGGCCAACATAAATGCTGGAAATATATAATTTGGCCCTTACACTGAAAAGTTTAAAATCCTCTGCTATGAATGAATAAAAGGCTTAACACAGAACATAGATTTTTCGACATCACCTTTCTTTGGGCTTATTTTTCCTTAATTTTCGATTTTTTTATTTCCTTTATTCAAACGACATTAATATTCGTAACAATGGATTTTTTAAATTTCCACTAATTAGATTAAAGTGAAAAGTATTGACGTGCATTTTTAAGTGAAACAAGCATAATCAAGCGTATCGAGCATAGGGAAATAAAAATGGAGTAATTCACCGAGTAATAATAAATAAATCAGGTTTAATCAATAACTCATTACATTAGAAAGATTTCTATGGAACGCCCACGAATAAAGATAGACATTGGAAATTGAAATGAAAACGGATGTCACCATTAAAGCGAGATGTGTTTCTGACATTAAGTAATTCAATGTGTTTCCTCATTCGTTTTCATCTGTAAAGATCCATGCTTAAATAGAATATGATTGATTGATTGAAGTTCCATCTGAGGTTGACATTTTTCCTCATTGAGGATTCAAATCGAAATTCATTTTAACTGAACCTTAAAGAAAATCTAAGATGATATTCTGCAAAACGCATGATTCTTTCAGATTAGGCATTTATTTTCTCCTAATTTGACACAAGCCAAGCGATTAGACTTTATTTAAACATCTTCTTCAAAAGACAACCCACTTTATTTTAGGTGCATCTTAAATAGCATGTTGAATATTTTTGGTATGATAAGTATAGATCATCCCCCAAAAAAGGTAACGGCAGTGGCGTAGCAAGGGAGGGGTAGAGGGAGCAGCACCTGTCAGGGGGTGGCAATTTGAGTGGTTATGAATAGATCAAAAAATATAACAAAAAGCTAAAAAATATTTATAAAACGGTCATTTTATTCTTAATGGATTAATATGAGGAAAAACTTCGAAAACTTTCAAAACATTTGATAAACGATTAAAGCCAAATAAACGGGAGAATGAGTTTAGTAATAAATATTTAATACTGGGTAAAATCGTCCTAAGAATGAGAAATAATTAATGTTTTGTGTTATGAAATTCTGTTCGTGTATTTATGTGTAAATCAATTAAATATGAATTTATTTATATAATTTCCCCCAAATAGCTCATGCTACTATTTCAAATAAATGCCCTAAACTAATTCAATAGATAATTTATATTGCCAAGTTTCGTTACTGATCCATGTACTGCTGGGCAGCAACGGTGGAGCATTGGTAAAAACTCAGACTATGAAATCGTATTACGCGAGTTCAAATCCCACTCAAAACCATTACTTTCACTTCAGCAGCCTCGGGCAAATGGGGCTCGTTAACTCGGGAAAGCATCTCATTTAGGTGAAGGGTAACACCAAATATAAAAAGCCTGGGTAGGAGCACGTAAAAATGGCCTTTAGCCAAACTTGGGTTGATGCTCCCCAAGTAAATATAATATACTGCTGCCCAATAGTTTTTCCCGCTAAAAATTAGGCCTATAACAATTCGAAAAATCGAGTGATTCAATAAAAAAAATGTTGCTTAAAAAGAAGATATATATTTATTTGGTTGAGCACAGATCCAAGTTAGACACAAGGCCATTGTTACATGTTCCAGGGTTTTTAAGATCAGTGTTACCTTTCACCGAAATGAGTTACTCTCCCGAGTTAAAGAGTCTCATCTCTCTTACACCGATCGACCAAGCAAAAGAAAAACCCCGATTAGAGTTACCCCATAGGGTGAGGCCTAGGTGTCTCTGGTTCTTCTGAGATTGCGAAAAAATGTATAGCTACAAGAAGACTGATCTAAGTCCGAACGGGTGAGGAGAGGTCTTCCTAAAACTCTATAACAACGAGAAAACTGATCCCAGTCCTAACTGGTGAGGTCTATCTAAAACTCTATTATGACAGGAAGACTAATCCAAGCCCTAACGGATGAGGAGAGCTCTCCCTAAAACTCTATAGCAACGAGAAGATAGATCCAATCCCGAACGTGTGAGGAGTGGTCTTCTTAAAACTCTATAACAGGAAACTGATCCAAGCTCGAAGGATGAGGAGAGCTCTCTCTGAAACCTTATGGCAACGAGTGACTGATCCAAGCTCGAACGTGTGAGGAGTGGTCTTCCTACAACTCTATAAAAACGAGAAGACTGATCCAAGCCCGAAGTATGAGGAGAGCTCTCTCTAAAACCTTATAGCAACGAGAAGACTGATCCAGGCCCGAATGGATATGGGGTTGTCTTCCTCAATCTCTATAACAACGGGAAGGCTAATCCAAGTCTGAACGGGTGAAGGGAGGTCCTCCTAAAACTCTATAACAACAGAAAGACTGATTTAAGCGCAAACGATTGAGGAGATATCTTCCTGCTCAACAACAACAACAACAGCCGTCACTAGTCATTATTCAGTTTGGATCTTGCCGACAAATAATAATGAAGCGCTGGTAATAAAAAAAGTTGTTCATCGCCTTATCTTTTCGGTTGATTTAGTCCAAACGTCTCGTCCAATACTATGGGATGTTTTTGTCTGAAGATTACATTCACAACTATAACACACTATCATCCTGGAGCCTCTAGTTCAAAGTTATGGCGAAAAACAGAAAAAAAAACCCGCACAAATCAATACTAGATTATTTTAAGCACCTATTTTGGAAATTATGTATAGAGATGTTAAATGTATTTTAAAGCTAGCATTATTTTGTCGAAAAAGGTCATAAGCATTTTAAAATTTTAATCGCCAAGCAATAAAAAAAAATGTACTGGGGTAGTTAACACCCCTCTTTATAACTCAATATAATCTCGTCTGGCTCTATATTAGCCAGATATTTTGGCATCTGGGGTAGAGAATGCATATGCAGCTTAGCCGCTCGTATGATAATTGTATTCTTGTTCTTCATGATTGTGAAGCCGTATTTAGGGACATAACAAAAAATAATAAAAATTGTTCCTGAAATTAAAGACCATCAGTGTTTGCTTGTTTTGGGACAATCTATTATATATATATAATATTGTCCCAAATGTTCATAAAGACTTTACGATTTTACGCTTGTCTAACCAAAGATTAAGGGAGCATCGACTCAGTTGTTTAACCTCATCCCCAGTCACTAATCTGGGTATTTTCCGCCCCGTCGCAAGTTTCGGTACCTGTTATCCTTAAATAGTCACCCGTCTAAATACTGACAAGACTCGACGTTGCTTAATTTCGTTGAGCAGACGGAACCTGTGTCTCTAACATGATATGACCAAAATGTAGGAAGAAGAACTCTATAGAGGGCAGTAATTGCGAGGATTGTGACAATAAGTAATAAATAATAATAATAATAATAAATTAAAGAATATTCTTCCCGCAGCCAAAGTTATTAGAAATGATTCAATGAAAAAGGAATTCGATTTGTTTTTGATTTCCCATGGATCCCCCAAATATTACATCAAGGCCATGTGGCCACAGGCTGAGAACCACTGATCTAACCTATAGCTAAAGGAAATAAGGGGATTTGTGGATTTTTTAGGGGTGTGAACCAGAGTCTATTCGGAACGAATCTAGATTTGAACTTGTTTATTATGACGACACAAACATAAATATATATTTTTACGGCGCCAACAGGCATTCTCTCAAAATCTATTTATCTCAAAACAAATTATACGATGTTTGCTGGAATCGAAGTATTTATTTTTGCTCTTGATCGATAACAAATTAGCAATTAAGGACGAAAGAATATTTTCCAAAAATCAATTCTGTTTACATTTAGATATACAAACACCACTTTTAGTCTCCTTTGAGAAAAAAAAAAAACGAGTCTTAATTTTTCGGATAATTAGTTGCATAATCCCTAAAAATAAACGACAAAAAACAAAAACAAAAAAAAAACAGTGTAAAAATCTTTCACATTAAAAAATACTTTTAGGAATTAACTTTTATTATTCGGACTTTTGTCCTCATCTTAGTAAGTTGTTAATGTTTCTACACCACGTTTCGGCCTAGTCTTTCTCAAGCCGTATTCAGTTTTTTTTAAAAACGTAATCCAAGATAGGGATGCTGGGTCTCGTCACCGAATCCTCAGTAATCACTGCCTTCCACAGTTGTTGTCTATCGAACCACGTTTTTCTAATCAAGTAAATCCCTCTGGCCGACTTGTGTAGGAATTGAAACCACTATTTTCCGACAATGCACATCTGGAACCGTAGAGACTCCAATGCCTCTATTCGTTGCGCCACGGACCCAAAGGACGATGAGGGTTGGATCAGTTGGTCTCATAAGTCCAATTATTTGTTTTTTTAATCAAGTTCGCACTGAATTTGTAAATTATAGTTTATTCTTATTTTTGAGATGAGACTTCGTAATTTAAGAATTAACTTTTATTATTCGGACTTTTGTCCTCATCTTAGTCCGAAAAATAAGAGTTAATTCCTAAATTACGAAGCCTCATCTCAAAAAAAAAATTATAATTGAAAAAAATACTATTGAAAAAATATGCCAGAAATTGATTATATTTCAGAGTTAAAGCTTAACAAATTACACATGTTTGTCCGTCTTGTACTTGGATTTTAACTTGCATAATACGATTCCATCGTCCGAGCTTTTAGTAATGCTCTACCCTCGCCGTCCTGCTCCACCTCGCCGCCCATGGATAGAATTAGTCAAATATAATTATGAGACAGACATGTATGTATGATTATTTGTTTATTTCCACGTGGGAACGAAATAAATTGAAAAATAATTATCAACTCATTAGGCAATTCACTTAAATTATTTTAAAAGTAAAACAAATTGACTACGTGTTAATTAAAGCGTTCAAATTCACTGTCGCAAGTCACCTATTCCCTTGAACAGTGCCGTGCTTAGCCACATAGTGGTCCCGACTCAAAATGTGCCTTGTGACCCCTTTGCCTTAAAAAGGCAACTTGCACACCCATAACATACTATAGGCTTCGATCAAAGTCTATGTATACAAAATATAGAGCGGGACAGACAGAAAGAGAGAATGGTAGATAGATGTATATTTCAACATATAAGTATAATAATGATTTTCTACTTAAACCTAATAATGAACTGTGTTAATTTTTTGCATTAAAAAAGATCTGCGAAGTCAAATAGCCTTGCGGAACCTAGGGAGTTGGCATCCGACCCCCGAGGGTGCAGGGTCTGGGGTGGCCCTAAGGACGGCCCTGGCATTGAATATCCTGAAATTTGTTGTAGGAAAGCGCATCAGTTTTGACCACGATGTTGGTTTTATTAACATTCTATGACCCAATACTTTGTCTAAATGCATTCATTACTCGAGGCTGATATAAAGAATACGTGATGAGGGTGGAGCCTCCGTAAGAGCTCGGACTATGGAATTGTATTACGCGAGTTAAAATCCAAGTCAAAACCATTGAATTTAAATTTACCCATCTCGGGCAGATGGGACTCGTTAAATCGGGAGAATATATGATCTAGGTGAAAGGCAGCACTGATATTAAAAGCCAACAAAAGGTCCTCTAGGTTGGGGGTTGAGCAAAAGGCTAGCAAAGGATTCTTTCTCGTAAAACAAGTATGCCACAGAAACAGCAAATAAAAAAATGTTCCCTAAGCACCACTGAGTGTAATGGTTGATGTATATAAAGAAACAATTAGTCTAAAAATAGTTGTGGTTCAAACACATTCAATCATTCATATCTTATCACACAGTGATGTGCGTAGTGGAACGATTGGTTTCCTTAAAAGGGGTAGCAGGTGTACCGCCTAAAGGTTTGTTACTTGCTCTGGTACAGTATCTGGTATCCTTAAATGGTACCCATCTAACTATAGACCAATCTTGACGTTGCTTAACTTCTGTGTTCTAACGGGAACCGGTGTCTTAAAGATGACTTTACCGAAGTACCATTCATGTGCATGAGTGTATATTTACATTTTTTACTGAGTAACAAAACAAATATAAACTCATATACAGATAAACTTATATATAATATGTATATAATAAAACTCATATATATAAAAACTTATAATAAATATAAGTTTTGATCATGATGTATGTTTAATTACCATTCCGTAACTTATTTTTTGTTTCGATGCAGTTATTACTAGGACTGTGATAATATTATTTAAAAAAAAAAAGAATATACTATTTCGGAATCCTTGGGATGAGGCTTGAAGATTTGTACAAGTATTATTCGGACTGTTGTCCTCATCCTTATCAT
>JAUZSX010293327.1:0-28568 GCA_034780655.1 Idiosepius hallami
AATATCAGTGATAGAGCGTGTATATTAGTTAAGTGTAGACATGGAGTCAACGGGAGTCGACAACTGCCAGTTTCTCGGTTATGCGTTCGCCAGGTCAAATATATATTTTTTCATTTTTATGTTTGTGGTTAGTTTGAAAGAATTTAGTTATTTCTGAATCGATGATAGTGTGTAGATATCCGTTGTTTGTGAGATTTTTTTTTTTTTTTGATGTTACTAACTAATAATAAGTTATCGGAGGAGGATAATAAAACAAGAAACTCAATTAAATTATCTTACAAGGGACAATAGCACGAAAACTATAAGATAGACGTAAAATCCCTAAAAAATATAATAAATAGAAATGTTTCCACAATTGACCCTACTTCAAAAATACATTTAATTATCTTTTACAGTAGGTTTTTATTATATTCTGTTTGTACTTAAAGGGGCATTCGCTTAGGGTACTGGGATTAGTATTTGTTGTATATATATTTGTATAGGTATGTATATAGTCTTTGATTAAAGCCTCAAGTATGTTGAGGGGGTGCGAGTTAACTTTTTAGGGTAGGGTTGCGGCAAGGCGCAATCTGTGTTGGAGCCGCAACGTGGCTAAGCACGGCACTGCGAGCAATAATAATTATTTGGAAATTCTATTTAGCTTATCAAATTGCATTGGTGCATAATGAAGCAAAAAGATTTTCTATCTCATCAGAAATGCGTCTCTCTTTTACTCGTGTCATCTTGGGGATGCAACTTGAAATAACTCTGACCAATATCTACAAATATTTTGCTCGGAGAAGAAAATCGAGTTGTTTGATGAGCGAGAGTTTCATGAAAATCATTTAGCGTTTTTGTTCCTCACTGAATTCTTTCTAAGCACTAAACGCTGTCTGAAATGTGTCCAGTTTGTCGTTTTGTTTTGTGTTTTTCATGTCACTTGGGAACAAATGTTACATTCAATTCTAATCTCCCGTCATGTCTGTTTCTCTTTCTGGGTTTTTGTCAGGGGAAGAGAGAGAGGCATGGAGGGATGGGGAGAGGTGAATGGAGAGAGGGAAGAGGAAGAGAGAGAGAGAGAGAGAGAGAGAGAGGGGGGGTTCCTTTGCCGCTCCCTTTTGCTAGAATTACCCAGAGAGGGAACAAAGTCTATTGGCGCTCTTTCTCTTCTTACAGCCAATCTTTGCAAATCTCGTCAAATCACGTCGTCTAGTTCCTTATTTAAAAAATGACACATGAGATGATTTTCTAAGATGGCCGAAACAAAAGCAAGTTTATTGGGAATCTGTTTAATTGAATTGAGCATTTCCCCAATCTGCTAAAATGGGACTGAAGAAGAAAAAAGAAGAAGAGGAAGAAGAAGGAGGAGGAGAAGAACAGAAAGAAGAAGAGGAAGAAGAAGAGGAAGAAGAAGGAGGAGGAGGAGAAGAAGAACAGAAAGAAGAATTGAGATGAAGAAGAAGAAGAATTGAGATGTAGAAGAAAGAGAAAAGAGAAGAAGAAGAATGGAGGAGGAGAAGAAGAATAAGGAGAGTAAAACTCGTTACCTGATGGCCTTCGTGGGGAATGTTTTCCATTCCCCAATAATAAAGTTATAAGGGTTAAAAAGTTGAATAAAATCAATTCCGACAAGAAATTTCTTCTTTTTACAAAAAAAAAACAAAACAAAACAAAAACAAAGGAAAAAAAACAAATATTTTCCTACAAACAATTAGAAAAAATTCTTTATTTCATAAGATTTTGCTAATCTCAATAACAAGCAGAACCCGTGGAAATTCCACGGTTGTTGAAAATCTTTAAAAAACACCCAATGAAATAAATGAAATCAAACGTAAAAAAAAGAGCAAATAATAAAGAGGACTAAAATAAAGGGATTTTTGTTTAAAAACTTGCAGTTTTCTTTTAACAACTTTTTTTTTAAGTTATGAAACATAATAGACAACTTAAAACCGTAAACAGTCATTAAAAACAAATGGAGCGACGGAAATGGCTTTAATGATTTTTACTTGCTAAAGTGCGAATATAAAGGGAGGTAATTTGTCTTTCTATTTACTGTATGTGATGATGATCATTATTTGTGACACTAGACGGACAAGAAGATTAATATACTAGTATTACTACTACTACTACTACTACTACTACTACTACTACTACTACTAATAATAATAATAATTATAATAATAATAATAATAATAAGAAGAAGAAGAAGGACAAGAAAAGAAGATAAAGTATCCCTCTACTTGGTGTGAGAGAAGACTTATTGTAGTTCTTTGAGCGGTCACAATTAATCACCTGATGATGACCTGAGGTGAACTTGGCCGAAACGTAGTGGGAAAAACATTATAAACTATCCAAATGAAGATAAAAGTCCGCAAGAAAATTAGTACTCATATGTAAACAAGAGTACGATGGCAGCGAGGGTGGAGCACTGGTAAAAGCTTCGACTCTGGAATCGTATTAAACGAGTTCAAACCCCAGACATGTCTGAGGACCCTGCACTGCAAAAGAGCCCGTCTGGCTACTGATAGAATTATCAAGGATATACATTGTTATATATTCTATTACATGCTATCTGACTCGGGTCACTTCGTTTTGACTGCACATCCCGATCTGTGTCTAATGGCCCTAGCTGACTACATAGTTGAACAAATATGTACAGATCACCAGGTGCACAACATTTAATTGGAAAGAATGAAGGGAAAGGACCCGTTGTATTTTCAGCCAGAAGGCCCATAGCACTCCTAGTCCGCTCCTGGATTTTTATGTGTTCTTTTCGTGTGCTTTAGTATAGAACACTTCATGACTAATAAATACACCTTTTAGTGTGTTTTAGTACAGAACACGTCATGACTAATAATTTCCTTTTTACGGTCGAAATGATTTATTTTGTTGACAGCTGTCCTCATTAATGGAATCTAATCAATAATTATTTTAATTAAAAATTTTGTGTAAACGAATGCGACAACCTCTAAAGGAGACAAGCGGGGTGGGGGGAGATTGGGAGAGAGAAAATAGTATTATTTTTTAAACAAATTATCTCCCATCCCCCACACAAAGGAAACAAAATCCAAAACAAAAAAAGTATTAAACCATTCCACAGAAAGTGAGCTTTGATGAAAGTTCTTTTTTTCTCTGTGTGTGAGTGTTACTTTCGCCTATGTTGGCCATGGAGTGTTAACCGGATGGACCCATTCAGGCTTTCCAAGAAAATATTTTATGGTGAGCTTGCTAATGATACCAGACCACGAGGAGCACTTAAACGGTACTATAAGTGCCACTTTAAACGCACTCTGGCTATGAATACCATTGATCCTTCCTCGTTGGAACAAACTGTTTTGAACCGTACAAAATGAAGGATATTAACACGCAAAAGTGCGAGAGACTTTTAGAATAAAAGGAGAGAAAATAAAGAGATAAGAAGAGCAGGAATAGAGTGAAAACCTAGTCTTCCGGTTACGTTTCCTTCCGAACACAGCCCGCGAATCTTACAACGCCGATTATGAATTAAAAGTCATGTTAAATATAGACTATATCTACTTGGTCGATAACCAAGTTCGGTACAAGACCAGTTTTAAGAGCACATTATATCCCCGAGCTTTTGTAATCAGTGTTGTTCCTCACCTAGATGAGTTATTCTCAATGAGTTGACGGATCTCATCCACTAGTGTTCTTAATGATATATGGATACTTAAGGTAACACATTTTTTTTATTAATTAATCCGAAAATCTTGGTAATATCTTTTGTGGTGATTTAATAACCCTAACCCTAACCCTAACCCTGACCCATTCATTCAATTACCCTAACCCTAACTCTAACCCTAACCCTAATTCTAACCCTTCGGTGACGGTTTTTAATAACCCTAACCCTAACTCTAACCCTAGCCCAATTCACATCGGCTTTTTTGATTATCATGAAACTTACAAAACGTCAACTGATGTTTTTGAAAAATCACCTCCAATGAATTTGAACTTCAAATTATTTCTTGTTGAAACTTTGCTCTTCTTTCAGTCGTCCATCGCTATTCCATGAGGACCTTCTTCTTTAGGGGTCTCTTTATAAATGATCCACAATGGCCCACAAAGTCCCCACTCCAGGTAGCCAGTGCTGGCGAAGGCGTATCTCCCATCTACGCTATACCTTCCGAAAGAGTACCGGTATTTCAGGTCCGATCACACCAGACGATATCAGCGCGTGCGAAGAGTAGAGCGTTTGCAGTATGAGGAGCATTGGTAAAAGATTGCTGTGCCAAAAAGAAGCCTTCATTGCCACAGACGAACATACAAAACTGAAACACATTTATAAACGCATAAGAAGAAACAAAAAACAACAGAACATATTGTAATCGTTTATGGTAAAATATGGCATTGAACAGTGAAGGACAGGGCTTAACATTGACGCCCTCTACGCGTTCAAAATGGGCCTTGCAGCCCTTATACACAAAAAATGCAACTTGCACACCCGAACATCCCGAACCCACAATAAATGATACTTTAAACAAAATAACATTGATAGATTGATATATTTTTAAACATAAGATAATAATTTTCCATCTTAATCTCTATTTTGTTATTATTATTTCATGACAATAGATCTGTGGAGCCTTGTAGACCCCAGGGAATTTGTGGTCCCCATGCATTTAAGAGGGTCTGCAGGGGCCCTTAGCACCGCCTTGGTGATGAACCGAGCAAATCTAGACAATTAATCAGAATTAAAATAAAACTAAGCTTTATGATTGGTTGTTTAAAACACGTGACTTGATTTTCTTTCCCGATCAATTTGTTTTTCGAAGTCATTTAATGACGGAACCAACTTGAATTACGAATGATTAAAAAAAAGGGTGATTCTTAATCGCTCAAATAGTCCAATGTTTTGGATAAATCTATTTGATCTTTTCGTAAGGGACGGTGGTCAAAGATTGTCTTTAGGCACAGTTTGGAACTAAATCCTTGTAATTGCAAAGTTTTAGCTCTCGATCAAAGCGAGTGTTTACTGGACAAGTCAAGACAAAAGCCTGCGACTTCAGACAAATAATAAAAATCTTGCAGTCGTCGGGATAGTAGTAGATTCCATCGAGACGGTATTTGCAGTCAACTAGAAAAAAAAAGAAAAAAGAAAAGAATTGAATTTTTAAACATTTATTTATTTTTGCAGAAACGTTCGTTATTGTCCCCGTGGATTTTTTTTAATAACACAAAACGTGGTATTTAATCCATAGCTGGGGTGTGGAACGGTGGATTTGTGATTTATACCTTTCCCAATGTATCAATCTGTGAATATCAACGGAAAGACTTGAATTCGAACTCACGTATGACGATTCCGAATTCTCGGGTCTTTCTAAAGTCCAACTGCCCTAAGTGGACCTCCCCTCTATTTGTGCTCAAAACCTAATTCCGTTCTATAAACAGATCGCACCCCCTTTTTCCTCGGTCTTAAACTCGGCTCAACTTAATTCCTCTTTTCAAAAATGCCAGAAGCAAAACTATTTGGCTTGCACGATTTTCCAGTGCTGCCCTTCGGCAAAATGACAGTAACAGGCAGCTTTCAGCAAGATAAGCGTACTTTCTCATTGCAGTCTGTAGACTTTTAATTGGCTTCTTCTAAAAGCTGATAATTCGCAGCATCGAAGCTTAATCCGACATTCATATTTGATAACGAGTGAAACATGAAGTTAGAAACACAAGTCAGTCAGCAAAAGAGGGAGAAAATAACCAAATGCAAAACGGATTGATTATTAGTAGGGCTGTGACAATATGCTTTTGTTAAAGAATATTCTTGTTACAGGCTAGACTATTTTGCTTTTTCTTTTAAATCTGTAATTATTAGTAGGGATATATTGTTGCAGATGGTTTGAGTCTCTAAGAACACGTCAGAAACAGAGATTCAATATTGAATTTTTCCATGCAGAAAAGCTGAACCGATAAACATTTACCGGTGCCTGTTGGATTTTTACGAAGGTGATGCAGTTGCTGTCTGCAGAATTAAGAGATTACATTCATCAGCCAAAAGAAATTTCGTTCTTCAATTTTTTAAAAAGAAAATTATGAAAATACACAAACTTACATTTACTGGGATAAGACGTGACTGGAGGCCAAGTAGGCACCGTTGGTGTGGTGTAATAAATTGGTGGAGTTGTAACAGGTCGGTAAGTTGGTCTTTGTGTCGGTTGCCAAGACCAAGGCTGTAAAATCTGGTCAATTTTCGTAATCAACGGATACCGGCCAAGGCCACATTTATTGTTAAAATCGTCCATTTCGACGGACCACACGAACGCCCCACCAAGGTTTTGATGGACGATAAAATTCGCCTGAAAAATAAAGATATGGCAATAATCACGGGGGCGAACATTTAATATCGCATACAGCGTTTCTAGTTGATATTTCCACATCGTTGTATTGATATTTTTAAAAGAAAGTTTTTAGAAGGTTAAAAAAAAAAGATTTAACAAATCCTTCTTATCGTCCCACACGAAATAGTCTCAATTCGATTAGCACCAAGTTCTAGTTAACAATGAATTTCTTCGTATTGTTTACTCGAAGAGTTACCCGGTCTTCCCCAGGTGCCAGGAACTTACCACTAAGGTAATTAATAAAGCATAGTAAAAGCAAAAAACAGTAAATGTTTTTTATATACTAAATTAATTTTTTTTTAAAAAGCCACCATAGATATTGTCACAGCAGCCGAGATCAGCTGAATGGAGCTCTTCTGCAGGTGATTGCTAGTCGGTCCTCGCCCCCCCCCCACTAAGGTGAGGTGTACAAGTTAAGGGGCGAAACACTCGTGACCCTGATATTCCTGCTTCCAACAACATTCCAACATTAAAAGATCAGGAGGATCTGCTCACGTGGTTTCTTGTTAAGCAATTTTATGCTTTGTTTCACTTTACACTTTTCATACCAACTTCCCAATGCTTTTGATTATGATATAATTTCTAATGCTATTCTATACTAATCTATTTTTAATGCTTTTTCTATACTAACTTAATTTCTCAAGCTTTTCCCTCCGGTTTTTAAAATAGCCTATTATATAGAAAGCCAGTACTGAACATCTGCAAATTTCACTGGCTTGAATTATTTTTAATTACTATTGTAGTTTCTTTTTCAGAAGGGCTCTACGTATAAACAGAATTAAAAATAAAACTATTGTGGTTTTATTTCCTAAAGAGCTACATAATGTAGGGTCTAATATAACAACGCTGATCTGATTTTTATAAGTATGCAGATAGATTTATAGTTATCAAAAAATGATTCAAACTACTAATTTGCATATGTACGGTACTATATAATAGGCTACAATAAGTTTCTTTAATAAACTTAGGTGCAAGTCCCGGACAAAGCCGGGTAACACTTCTAGTAATTTTATAATTTTCCAAACTGAATACAATTGAAAATATGAAAAGGATTTTCTTGTTGATTATGAACAGTGCCGTGCTTAGCCACTTAGCGGTCCTGACGCAGAATGCGTCTTGCGGTTCCTTTACCTTGAAACGCAAGTTGCACCCCCTTAAAACACAGGCGCTTTTGATTATATATACATACATATACAAATATATATATCGAGAGAGACAGGAAGAAAGAGAGATAAATTGATAGATGTATATTTTAAGTTTGATCATGTTTTTTTTTTAATTAATCCTAACAATTAATTATTTTGGTATTTTTTTGCATTATAAATATATCTTATATATATCCGTGAAGTCAAGGAGCCTTGCGGCCCCTTGGGAGCTTGTACCCGTAATTGCGAGGTCTGCGGGCTCTTTAAGCACGGCTCTGAGTATGAGTACTCATTTGGTAACTCACTTGCCAAGATTGGTTGACTGGGGGGGGGAAGCAAAGAAAAATAGAAGTTAAGATTTTCAGAAATCTGTTGGTGACTCACTTTGTAAGAAATGCTAGTAACATCGTCATAACCAACCCATTGGTCTCCCCCAAATGCGTAAGGGACTTTCATGTCATTCAGCCACACCCTTCGCCACGGAGTGGCACCTTTCAAATAGGTGCATATCTGGAAAGAAAAAAAACAAAAAAAACAAGTAAGTAAGGGAAGGGATAGCAAGAAGATGCAACACCATACAGTTTTTGACTGGAAATGAAAGAACATATTTACTAGATCAGGCACAAACCCAAGTTAGGCATAAGGCTCATTATCCTGTCTTTTTTATTTAATCAGTGATGACCTTCACCTAGATCAGTTACTTTGATTGAGTTGACGGGTCTCACTCATCCAATTTTTTTTATTGTTATCTTACACCTAGATGAGATACTCTCCCGAGTTAACCAGCCTTATCTGCCTTATGCAGCTAAATGTGAATACAATAGTTTTCACTGGGATTTGAACTCATGTAATACGATTTCCATTTTTTCTCTGTATATAATGAGTAGGTCCAATTCCCGCTATCATACCGCAATACTATTTACCAAAAATAATCCAACAAAATAAGATAAAAAATTGCACCATTTCTGTACATTTGACACCTGATTATTACCTGTGATTAAAAAATAAAAAAAAAGGAAAGAGAACTCCAAACCTCATAGAAAGAAAGTATTCCCGCTTCGTTTGTCTGCGGTCCTGGACGGCCACCGCGGTCCACTGATTGATTGGACTGGACAGTTGGTGCTCTCAGTCCGTTCACGGCTGGGTTAGCCAAAGTGAAACTCATCCCGTAAGTCGCTATTCCAACAATAAGTCTGTCACGTGGCATGCCTTGGTTCAACCAGAAATTAATGGACCAAACCTTAAAAAAATGTCAAATGTTTGATAATAAATCCATAAGTATTAATTAAAAAGAAAAAAAAATAATAATAAAAACAGGGAAAACAAGCAAACAAAAAAATCATTTCTAACGACTCGCAACGAAAAATGCATATTAAGAATGAACAAACATTTAACATTTCCAGAGAGATGTTAAATCCGTGTTTTTTAAATTATTATTTTCTTTTGTTTAAATAACATAAACTATCAAAACGCTCATGGGTAATGTGCGCGTTTAAAAAAAATGCAATGTTCAAACCTAATGTTGTTCATGTGCAATGCGTGCGTTTTTAAATCTAATGTTATTTAGGTCTTGATGCCCTAATTACTTGTTCCCATATCGTATTTACAGTGATGCTTGGCTTGCTTAGGATGTAATTATAAATAAACCTTTTTTAAGTTTCATCCCTTACCCCGATCATACCCCAAAAGACGAATGCCAACGTTTAAAAATGAACAGCTTTAATTGCCCAGAAATAGATTTAAAAAAAATTGTCTTACCTGATTTAATTGAGCTTTTTCTCCGGGTGGGTCAGAGGGAGATCCATAAAGGGGGCTGTGGTGACCAGTCTCATACTCCCATAAGCCATGATAATTGTAAGTCATTAGCAACATGTAATCAATATATCTGAAATAGAATTAATTTTTTAGGTTTATAACGATCAAAAATGTTTGTTTGCTGAACAGGAAGTCTTTTAATCCCACTTTTAAGGCTCAAATGAATTTTTTGTTGTTGACTTATTGTAAGAGTGAACCTATTGACCCTCTATCTAAAAGCCAGAGAATTAGGCTAAATATGATACTACCCCAAGAAGATACAACCACTTTTTGGCCCTTTTCTTTCCCTCTTCCTAGACCTTACCTTCAACCAAGAATTGCTATCGTAAAATCTCTCTCTCTCTCTCTCTCTTTCTTTCTTTATCTCTCTCTCTCTACCACTCATTCTCTTTCCATCTCCCTTTCTTGCTCTCTGACCCCCCCCCCAATCAGCAATAAAGGCAAGTTTACCGCGATTGGGGATCCTAGACTAGTATCCTTTGTGTACTGCCAGCAAATACTCGGTACTCCATTATGTTGTAGAGGTGCTGGGTACGTTCCCAGAATTACCCTGGAGTTATCTCCCGTTTCCCTTATAAATTGGTACGACAACGCCTGTTTGAGTTAGGTGACATCAAAAAAGAAAAAAGTTTGAGAATAAAAGTCAAGTGAGACAGACAGACAGAGAAAAAGAAAGGTGAAAAAACAATGAAGAAAAGTCAATTCGCGAACCCTTTTTGCATTTTAAGGAAACAAAAATCCGAAGTACTGAGAACTCTTTTCAATTGTGATGCATCGTCTGTAAGGATTCAATTTGATTGCAGAGTAAAATAATTACGTCAATTTCATTTGACGACGAATCCACATGGTCACGAGTTCTCAATACTTACCTCGTATTTTTGTTTCCTTAAAATGCCAAACCCCCACCAAAAAAAAGAAAGAAAGAAATGTTATTATTCTTACTTAACAATCTCAGTTGTTTCGTATGCTTGGTTAATGTAGTAAGACCCCGAGGCTGTTGCCAGAGTAAGGATTAATTTTTCTCGACCAGTTTGGCCAGACTCCATCTTAAAAGCATTCTGCAAGATCTACAAAAAAAAATATTTAAATTAAATCAGATTAATTCAAATTAAAAATCTTTAACCCTTTCAGACCGCGTTACCGATGTACCAGCAATTTCCCAAAATGTTATATTAAAAAATAGTTGTTTTCGATATTAAATGACCTAAAATGGCGTAAAACAAAAAACAAACAAACATATAATTCAATAAGTAGGTCTGTGACAATGTTCTTTTATTAAAGAATATGCTTGTCATGTCTTAATTATTATGGCTATAACAAAAATAATCTTTAGTAAAAGCATATTATCACTGATTACAGTTCTACTAATAAGTAAGGAATGAAAAGACATGGTAAAATCCTGAAATTGTCCAGTCCAAAAATGATCTTTAATAAAAGATTTTTATCCGAATCCTATTAATAAGTTTATCTGTAAAAAAATGAAAGTAGAAATCTTGATTGTTGTCTGTGAAATTTCACCAACCTTCATCATTGTTGTAAAATCGTGCTTGTGTTTTGGAACACTTCCTCTCACACCAGGAAACTCCCAATCCATATCAAGACCATCAAAGCCATATCTGAAAAGTAAAAGTTGATAAATTTACCCTGAAAACAACATCCAGATTATAAATGAACAGATTATCTAACCTCATTTCAAGGATTTGGGAATTAACAATTGAGAGGATGAGAACAACAACCCAAAAATAAATGCACAAACCATCATTTTAAAGTTTTTGAAGGTAACTGTGATAAGGATGAGAAGAACTGATCGAAAAATGGATGTACAAAGCATCAAGCTTTATTTTAAGGATTAAAGTATCAATGATAAAGATGAGGACAACAGTCCGAAAAAATAGATGCACAAAGCATGACGCCTCGTCCAAGGGATTGCAATAAACCAGTAATCTTCTCGTTAAAAACTAAAACAAAAAAAATCAAGTAAATAAGTAAAAACTGAAAGATAAATCTGCATTACCTTCGCAAATAACGAATGACATTTTGGCTCCATATTTTCATTGTATATTCCGATTGCATCATTTGAAGAAAAGGTTTCGAACCAATTAACCAACCACCAACCGCCAACAAAACACGGAGTTGTGGATTTTGCCTCTTTAAAGCTAATGTCCGTTGATAATATTCTGAAATAATCATCATAATTGTTTCAATGTAGGAGAAAGGTTTATATCATCATCATTAAGTTTTGGATTGTATTGGTTGATACCGCGGTCGTAGAAGAGAAGAAACTTGAATTAACAAAAACAGAAAAGCTATGGAACATAGAATTAGACTTTGATGTGAAGTGACGTTGGCCCGCGTGTCAGGATAAGACGAATATGCATCTATAAGGATATATATTGTTTTCCAAGCGAAGTTGGAGCATTGGTAAAATCTCGGGCTCTGGAATCGTACTATGCGAGTTCAAATCCCAGTCAAAACCATTGCATTCACCTTTCGTTGCCTCGGGCAGATGGGGCTTGTTAACTCAGGAGAGCATCTCATCTGGGTGAAGGGTAACACCGAATGCGAAAAGCCCGGGTAAGAGCACATGAAAATGGCCTTGTGCCAAACTTGGGTTGGTGCTTACCAAGTAAATATAATATATTGTTTTCTAAGAAAGGGGGAAAGACTTTTGCAGACAACCCCTTAGCTGCCGAGTGTACCCCACATCGTTGGACACATGAGTGTCCATATTCCCTCTAACTATGGGTTAAATAGCGCATTTCGAATAGAAAAAGAAGTTTATCAAAATTGTTCTAGGCCTTAAATGACTTTAAAAAAGGTTGATATGCTCTAAAGTAAAACAAACAAAACAGACAATAGAATGTCATGTCGTTGCAAAAAAAAAAAAAAGTACCTAAACCAAGTTAGGCACAAGGCTTGTTTCTACGTGATCATTATATCCGTGAGTTTTTGTAATTAGTCTTGCTCTTTACCCAAATTATAATTTAGGGATTTTATTCTTTTGCTCGGTGATCGTAGAGTCGACTTGTTGAGTCGATTTCGTAACTATTTTGAATTCGCCTGGCAGATAGGAAGTTAGCCCTGACAGCCTCAAACAGACGGATACTAAGAAAAGTGCTGGAACATAGAAACTTCCCGAGTTAACGAGCCTCATCTACTTGAGACAAAGCAAAAATAATGCTTTTGAACCCGATTCCAGAGTTCAAACTTGATCCATGCTCGCTGCCCAAACACACGGTAGAGTACTTCATCCGCTATTTCTGATGATCTGGTCTGTACTTCCAGTTAGGGAAAAGAAAGATTGTTGAAAAAATTAAATTATTTTGGAAAAGTGAGGATTAAAATTGAAAATTCTTTGTTATATGGATGTGTAAAAAAAGTGATACTGAAAGGAAGAATTCAAAAACCAAATTTAAATCCGAGTAATTTTTCGATTTGTATCAAGACACAACAGGGCATGTCATGATAAACAACAATCTCGTAACCACCCATAAAAAATACTAGAAGTATTGCCCAGCTTCACCTGGTGCCGGGGATTTGCCAATATTTTTTTTTCAAAAATGCTTTGTGTTTGAAAATGAATTATTTTTTCTTAATTTTCAAAAATGCTTCTCCGTTATTTATTTAGTTGTTTATTTTTAATTCAAAAACATTTCTTTGCATGATCTCAGTGTTTAAAAGAAACTAAGCAAGAATCACCGCTTCTAAAATGCTGAAATGATTTATACGGTAAAGTAGCATTGGATACACTGGTTTTCATCAGATTACCGAAGTTAAGCAAAGTCGAGCCTGTCCAGTAGTATGGGTGACCATTTTCCACAGTTCAATTTCATATTTTCCTCTGGAAATATAGCGCCTACTTGATCTAGCCACCAGCATGCCTGTAAATTCAAAACCGGAAGTAGAACCCGTTCAAACGCGACGATTTGAGTTTTAATTGTATATTAGATATATCTGTTTCAACATTTAAAATATTCAAACTTTCAGGGTGTTATAAAACGTTCAAGAAAATCCTGTGACTGTTAAGAATACCATTTTTTCGGGGGTTCACAATGTTCTGGGTGCAAATTGCATTTTGCCGGAAGAAGGGCCTCAAGGCACATAAATATGAGGCGTATTAAAATGTATTAATATTTGCAATATCAATGAATAATTAAATCCATTTAAAAGAATAGCAAAATATTTCGAATAGCTATTACTAATCTATGTACAGTGCCGTGCTTAGCCACCAAGCGGCCCCAACGCAGAATGCACCTTGCGGTCCCTTTATCCCATGAAAGGTAACTTGCACACCCACAACATACTATAGTCTTCGATTTAGTCTATATATACATACATATACAAATATATATATATATAGAAAAAGAGATAGGCGGAGATATGGATTGATATGTATTTCAACATATTAGTGTACTAATGATTTATCTTCTTAATCCTAATAACTAATTTTTTGATTATTTTTTGCTTTACAAAAGATATGTAAAGTTGCGGGGTCTGCGGGGGCTCTAAGCACGGCAATGTCTATGTAAAAGACTTTAATCCATTGGTGTTAAAAATAGGTATTAAAAATTCATATTGATTTGTCTGTTTTATTTTTTGTTACACTCTTAATGTAAAAGTAGCTTTAAACTCGTGTAACGTGACCTGCTATCTTGTACATAATAAAGTTTTCTGATTTAAATTTTAAAAAAATACAAATTTTGGATGCCTTGTTAAAACAGAGTCGAAGAAAGTATTTTCATAGTTAGTGCACAATCCGACTATCCGCTAAAATTAGCTTTAAAGAAAGATACTCAAATACTGCATATTTTTTTTAACTTAATATAAGGGAAGTAATCAAAAAATTTTAGTGCAAGGGAGGTCAATAGAAAGTTTTTTTGTTAGAGTTTCTTCCCCTGAATATATCCTATTGTGTTCGAAATTTAATGGACACTGCAACCAAGGCACAAAATAGAAATTTGAAGTCCGTGTAAAACCGAAACAGCATTCATGAATAATATTTTAATATAATTGAGAGTTTTTAATCATCCTTTCTTTTCATTTTTAACAAGTGAGATGTGTAATTTTGTGAAATAATTTAGAAGGACAGTTTTTTATTATCCATGGTTTGTTTAAAATATCTGTAGTTTTTGTGAGACCAAAAAGATGGACCTGCTGCTGCTGCCTGCGCTGCTGCTGCACTGCATCGTCGTGGGCAAGTTACATATTAAGTATATTTTAGTATATTTTATTTAACCTGATTATTTTTAGAGGAACTAATATTGAAAAAAGAAATTAAAAAGCAAATAGACTTTTTTTGTTGTTTTTCTAAAAATATTGAAATATTTAATGTTGTTGCCTCATAATAAATCTACCAGAGACCACAACATATTTAAAACTTAAGGATTAACATTACGCCTTGGTGTTCGCAAACCAAAATAACATCGGTCTTATATAAAAATATCCGTATCCCGTTTTGCAAACTTTTATATTTTTTCTTTATCTTTTTCTTGTACATTGTCGTAACTTTAAAAAAAGCCTATTTGCCGAGAATATTGTGTATTTATTGTATATTAGAAATAATTTTATATTTATAATTATAAAACTTTTATGCGTGATTTTAAGACATTTTGCGTATTCTCTCTCTCGCCCACTCACTAACTCTCACCCTGGGGCAATCGCTTTGGTCTCCATGGACTACCATTAGAATTTTTTTTTTATATTGGTTAAAACAAATACAGACACAAACAATCATCCCAAAAAAGACACGTTTAAATACGAAAACTGAAAAAAGAAAACTATAAAATATATAGAAACTTTTTTTTTTCTTTTTGGAGGGGGGGGATCTTTTCATACAAAATAATCTATTCACCCGGATGTTCTCTAAATGCAAATTATTTATTCTTATGTTGTTACTATTTTCTAAATAAAAAGGAAATGGTATTTATCCTCTCCACCAGATTAGAGTATAAGTAATGGGTGGGTTAGTTAGTTCTTATTTTTACTTGCATAAAATTCTGAACCATATATAACCAACCTATTTACATTAGCTAAAATAGTCAAAGCTATGATTTTACTAAATTCTAATCCGCGTAAAAAGTCTTTTGAAAGACAAACACATTTTCCCCAGTGCCCACTGTCCTGCCTGCTCATCTAAAAGGTGCAAATATAGAGGCTCTACCCTAGAAATCAAGCACTTATGTTTCCTAAAATTTTGAAATGGATGCAGTGGCGCCATAACAGTTTTTTGCCGCCTTGATTGTTTAAATTTGCGCCCCCTGGCCCAACTGATAATCTGTTAACGTTCAAAATAACCAAAAGCCCTAAAAAATATTTATTTTCATGGAACTACAATCAAGGCAGCAAATTATATACAACTTAGAATAATTATTTTCATTGGACTGATGATATAGTTTAAAAAATCCGTTTTTAAACATCATTATTACGCACATAAAACAAATTAAAATCATAAATACTTATCGAATTTTTTAGCTTTTTTTTCCTCTATTTCTAACCCCTCAAAATGCCACCCCTCTGCATATGCTGTCCGGGGTGGACCACCCTTTTAATTAAACTGACTTTTAGGGAGAAAGACAGTTTGTCTGCATTTGAAACTGGATTTCTTTTATTGAAGAAAAAGCATTTTTTTTACAAATGATTAACGGGCTGCACAGGGCGGTCGTATTCTTGGGTTTTCAGATAAACAAGTTTATAGTTGATCTGCTTCCTCAACTATAGTTGGTCACCTACAATAAAAATCAACCCATCACCGTGTAAGATCTTCTCTCCCCAGTGCAAATCTTAACCTTTTGAACCCCGAGTTATCAAAATTACCAAGTAGTCACTCAGTCGTTTTATTGGAACATGTTGAAGCCAAAAAATTGGTGTGTCTTTTGCCTTATGTTGTCAGGGCCGATATATCTGCCTAGTTGGATCCAAAGGGTTAAGGATCTCTCTCCTTTGTTAAGGAAAGAAAAAAGCGAGAGACCAGTCGATATGTCGCTTCGATACTGTCAGAACTTAGTCATTTATAGCGGGCTGATTGCTGGGGTAACGTTCCAGAAGCATTTTGGGAGATGCCAATCCCTGAAACTATTCTCTAGTTGGTCATTTTGTCACAAACCTACCTATAAAAGAAATTTATAAAATGACCTAAGCTTTTATTGGTTTTTCTTCTAGCATTCTCTCTAGAGTGAAATTTATCTTGATTTGACTGCGCTTGCAATGGAATTGCTTCTTTATTGCTTTGGGATGTTGATGGTTATTGGTCAGTTTTCTTTACTCTAGTTTCTTTTAAAGTGTTTATATTTATTTATTTTTTTTTTTACAAATTAAATACAGAAATTTGAAATTGTATTCAACCGAGTAACTTTCAGTTCTTCGATGCGTTATATTACGCAAGTCTAAGACTTTCCTTTAGGAATTCTTTCCGACTGTCCAGATAGTTTAAAAGTTATTTTTAATTCTTCTCTGAAATATTTACTTGGTTGAGACTCTAATAACTTTTTTTTTGTCCGCTGCACAAATTCAGTTTTGTCCGTTCGTGTCAGTCCGCACTTTTTTCAAACTACACCTTGGAACTTTTTGAAATTTATTGCACACGTTAAACCTGAGTAAAAAAAAAAAAAAAAAAAAAAAAATGGCGAGAACACTCTGGGTGGGGGCATTTTTTCTTTTTTGGGGGGTGGGGAAATGGTTTAAAATGATACTATTGTGCTAACAAAAATGTCTTGCTTCATGTAAAAAATGGAGTCTGTAGCATAGTTGTAAGAGCCTCGACTCCGGAATTGTAATACATTTGGGCCTTAAACTTAGAAGAAAAGTATCGCCTAGACATAAAAACGGCTATAAAAAATGTGAACGTTTAAATGAACAGTTGTTTCATAAAATATTCCAATTTTGGTTTAATTGCAATTTTTCTATATTTAAATGTTGTCCAGTAAATCAATCTTTTTAGTGCTTTGAATTGTGCTAAAACCGGAGTACTTAAACGATTCTTGGTGTGCTTACTGCTTCAATAACCAAATTTTTTTTTTTCAATTTTATGTTACAAAATGTTCTCAGTTCACTGCACACTTTCAGTTTATTTATCGATTTTTTTTTACTCCTTGTGATAAAAAATACCGTGTTGAGGTTTATAATTGAAAAGGCTTTAATGTCCAAAAATTTCCCCCCAGTCTAATATACATAAAAACATAGGTTTTAAAACTGTCTACATAATAGTGTAGCTAAAAGTATGAATCCCTACAGGCAGTTAACTTTGAGCTTTGCCATGCGCATAGGTTTCCTTTAACGATTAAAATCTATTTGACTTTATTTGAATGGGAAAAGGATTAATATATTTTAATACTATTCTTTCTTTATTTTTTGGTGAATTTTGATTTACATCAGACGAGGTTATCGAAAAAAAAATTCAATTGAAAATCTTTAAAAATAAAGATAATTTGTAAATCAGATTTTGAATTTGGTCTTTTAGACTTGATTTTACTAAAAATAGAAATCAATTTCTCTACAACTTTTTGTTCGATTACAACCAAACTTTCACGCATTTTAATATTTCTGTTAATACTGTGTTAAATACAGTTCATTATTAAAAGTAGAAAAAGTTATCAGCGTTTAAAGATTTTATAGAATTAATAGATAATTAATTAATAAACTGTTGGACAAAGAATAAAACCTCGAAATATCAAAATTGGTTGACATACATTTAATATCTAATTGAGTTGACAAACCTTTATTTTCTATAGCTGCAGCGTATCTTCTACTGAAAGATTAAATGAAGATGGCCACATTCATCATACACGACTTTTGCCCATTCTTCTTTAAACTTCTGCCACAAACTTTCAGTATTGATAGTTTCTGACAATCATGCAGTTCCCTAAAATAGACCATGGGTTTTCAATAGGGTTTAGATAAAGTAATGTTTGTTTCTACAGTAAAGCTAAACCTGAACTAAGTAATGGTTTCGTAACAATTTCATCGAATTTATTGATGTAAAATTTGAATTAAATTTTAAATGTTTCAATTTGTTTATTGAAAATGATCTTCAATTTTAACGAAAGATGAAAATATGCAATTAAACTGTCTACTCTAATTAAATCTATCGATCTTTTTTTTTAATTCTGATAATTACTAATTACTGTTGAGATTTAGCTTTAAATATGGCTTTCTTTTAGTCTATGCCCGAAGAGATATAATTATTAATGATGCAAATGGTTAAATAAGGCTCTCTGGCTCCTTCATTGGAACACGCCCCCTCGATAACTATTTAAAAAAAGCTTAATGGAGACTGAAGAAAAAATAGAACAGGTTGAGCTGACCTACCGACACATAGGCAACACCTGCATCATTAATAATCCTTTAAAGAGAACTAAGAGCCTTTATATGCACCACATATATGAAATTTATTCTACCAATGATTGATCTAAAGCAAATCAATTTTTAATAAAAATATAAAACATTCTTAAAACTTAGAGATTGCACTAAAAATAATGAACTATTGTAAAATCCAAAAGCAAGCTGCACTTTTTCTGTAAATTAAAGTGACCTGAAATTATTCCAAAATCTTTTAACAATTATATTTGTCCCCTCTTATCAAAACAAAGATGAGAGTAGAAACGGTACGATCCGTTCTCGCTAAAATATTCTCTAAACAACATGGAATAAAAGAAAAACACTGAAAATTAAATCTTATAATTCTTATTCTTCATAAACTTTGGTTTTTATGAATATTCTTTTTATTGTTCTACGGCGCATGAAATTCGCAGATAAGCATTTAGTGAAAAACCCTGATATCTTGATACGTTAAGTAGACTTCTGAGAGTATGTCCCAACCAATTTGGCCACATTTGCTGTGAGTAGTGTTTTGGGAGGTCCAAGAATAAAATCTTGTGGGTGATGTTTTATGAGGATAAAATCTTGGTCGCTGACGCTGAAAGGGCTACTGTTATTAAAGAACTAGTGAAATGTTAGAGAAAGTAAGACAGTACGAAATAGTAGTCGTGTAAAAGAATTTAGTTATGATCTGAAAAAAAGGAGGAACAAAGACAACAGCAGAAAAGAAATAATTATTAAATCATTAAAGAAAGTCTTGCAAAACTTGATTTTGCTGCTTAAAACTCCAACTAAAGTTCTTTAATGTCCAGAAAGGTAGACGGACGGCACTTCAATTTTCTAGTCATACAAATTTAACCCTTCAAACACTAAGGAACTGATATCCTGGCCCTGACAACCAAAGGCAAAATAAGACACGCCGATATTTCGGCCTTATCCCTTTGACCCTGTATTAACAAAATTACCAATTAGTCACTCAGATCCTTTCTATTAAAGGACCATGTAAGTCAAAATGTTGGTGTCTTTTTGCCTTAAGTTAAGGCCAATATATCGGCCCTTTAGGGTCGAAATGGTTAAGTTTTTCCTACATGTTTCCTGTGGCGAAATTTGTCTGTAAATTTTGTTTTTTACTTATTAGCAGTAGTTTGTAGTGTGTTGGTTCGGATGTGGGGAGGTATTTTTAGGAACAAATCGAATGTAATTTTTTCTATGTCGGTTGGGTTATAATTTAAGCTAGAGTGCTCTACTAGAAAAATCAGGAGCGTTATTTTAATCTGTAGAGTGAGATTGCCTCCATCTATAGTTAGTGCTTAATATCGGTGATAGAGCATGTAATCCCAAATTTCCCCTCTAGCTAATGGTTGAATAGTGCAGAGTTATTCAAAAATACGTGTGAATAAAAAGAACATCTATTAATTGTTTTTGGCATTAGATGACCTAAAAAGGTTGATATGTCGTAAATCAATGTCTAGTGCTAGAAACAAGATATTTAAAACAGTTTCATGTCTGCTTATGCAACACTTTATCAAATACAGAACTTATTTTCAGAGCCAACATCATTATCGGCTATCACTCTAGAACGAGTAAGATAATTCAGTCTGTTTATCTGTTGACTCGCAAACTTTATTGCAGTGAGGCCGACTGACTGGGCAACAGACTCGGCAAAGAGGGCTGGGTTTGTGATTGTTCTCTCCTTTTTCTGTCTCCTCCTACTTTCTGCGGCTTTGGATGTTCTGCTTCAATTGTTCTGTGCCCCCATAGACCACCCAGCGCCACACTCCCCTCCGTTGAGCATCATCTTCCCAGGTGGTGAGGCTGAGGTGACATTGGTTTTAGTTTCAATTTCTGCATTGTCACTTTTTCAATAGCTAATTCAGTGGAGCCCTGAGATTATGCATAATGGGGATAAAAGTTTGGTAGTATTTTACCACCCCCCAAAAAATCTTGGTAGTTTTGTGATATTTCTGGGAGCCAGTAAATCCTTAATAGCTTTGGTCCTTTCAAGTTTTGGTTTCCTACTATTTTTGTCAATGTATCGCAAATATTCTATTCTTTCCTTGAAAATGTTAAAACCAAAATCCTATATTCGAAGGAATACCTTGTGGACTGGTTTCGATGTTCTCTGGATTTACTGGATATTTTATCTAGGTAGCCAATCATAAAATTAAGGCTGCTCGGCATGGTATCCTTAACTTCTAGAAAGATTAAGCATACAATTTAACCCTATATAACCCCTTATAGTTACTACCAACTTAAATAGGCAGTATCAGATTTTCATCTGTTGTCTATTGCAATTGTTAAAATGAAAAGTTTTTGTTTCACGGATCTATCTGTATTCATTTCAACTTAAACTGACAGATGGTAACAGCATATAACCTTCAGGAAAGCAAAATGTGAAGCAGTTGGGTACATACTCATAAATACTTGAGATTAGTGAAATTAGTTGAACATTTGGAGTAAAACCAGCCAGTGCCTTTCGGGGGGGTTCAGAAAAATTTTATTTCAAAGAAAATAATTAATTTTAGCGAATTATTATTATTATTATTATTATTATTATTATTATTATTATTATTATATTTTGAAAATTAATGTTTCTAGATTCATTCACTGTAAATCTAGAAGTTGTAATGAATAAATTTTCAATGAAACTGTAAGATCAAAATTTATAAATATACACTCTTGATTTAAATATACTGTTGGGGGTACAAAATTTTATAATAGTAATAAAGTAAGCCTGGACATTGTTGGCATGATTGGAAAATAATATTTCTATTCTAACTATTTGTGGACCGACCGGTTTCGCCTCTATATCCTCAAGGTCCCTGGGGAGGAGTAAAGTTGTATATATATATATATATATATATATATATATATATAAGAGAGGGCTTACTGGTGCAGGAGCTGCCACAAGAGAGATCAGTGATCAACCCAAGTGCCTCGATGGGGCCCCACTCAATGTTGACCTCAGGTTTATATTGAGATTTTTCCTTCTCCAAGATGCCTGTCGTCCCAAAGACTAAGGGTGCATCTACCCAGTGGGTTTAACAACGCCCCTAGATACTAACCTGGGTATTTTCCTTCCTGGCGCAAGATAGAGTACCAGATATTCGTAAATGGTCAACCATCAACTACTGACCAGGTTCGACAAATTTTTTTTTTAATAGTCATTGTTGTTTTTAACCCTTTTAACCCTAAAGGGCCGATATATCGGCCTTCGTAACCAAATGCAAAAAAAAAGATTCACTAACATTTCGATCCTAATATGTTTTTTATTGGAACGGCTTTGAGTGACTAGTTGGTAATATTGCTAAGTTAGTGTCCAAATGTGGATCCTGAAATATCGTTGTGTGAATGTTTTTCTCTTGTCTTCAGTCACCAGGGCCGATACATCGGCTCTATAGAGTTTAAAGGGTTAAAGCTCATGTTTATTTAGTTTTAGTGTTTTTTCACATTTGCTAGGTTTCTTATTGTTATGACGTGTGAGTTCAATGATGCTCCTCCTTCAGCGAAAGATGGTATTTTTCTTTCTCTTTACGAACGTATTCTTTGGCACTAATTGTATTATGATAAAGATAAGATAGCAATCGACCTAGCAATCAATCAATCAATCAATCAGGATTATTGTTAGATTATTTATTTGAAAGGAAACAATTCAACAAGTTCTTAATTAAAAGAAATGTATTTTTGAACAAAAGAACAAAAAACAACAATAATTACAATTACTGCAATAAAAATAGAAGAAATTATTAACCTTCTATTAATTCTATATCTCGAAATATATATATATATTCAATATCTTGATAATGGCACCTTTTAGAGTAAAAATGTTCGAAACCTTGACTTCTTTTAGATGCTTATTTAAAATTCATAAACTATCGCAGTTAAACCCATTCGGACGACAGACTCGTAAGCCGTCTAGGTGGAACGAGAGCGGATTGTGCGTGTCGTACAAGCGCGCAAGACGTAATTTTTTTTATGGACAGACGACTTAAGAAGAGCAGCCCTTACACGCATGTGGCTCGCTCATTGAGTCGCCCAATCTTCTGTCAAGAAGGGTTAGTCACCATATGTATATATATATTAATCTGTAGAGTAGGATTGTAGAGAAGAGTCAACGGCTTTCGATGTCTTTGTGAAATATGAAACAATATACGGCCTACTTGAACGTTTAGGATTGCTTGAGGCTCATTTTTTACTCCAATCTTTTATATCGAATGGAGAATATTTAAATCGCCTTTTTAAAAGACCAATTAATTAAGGTCGAAACTTTGTTTAAGAAACAATAGAAATGTAGCTAATAATACTTCATCTCTAAACAAAACAAACTTTTTTTAAAAAAAAAAGGGTATAAGGTTTTAAAAGTAGTATGATGTGTTGTTTCTAATGGTCGGTAATATTTCGGAATCAAAATTCCATTTTCAAACCAGTGGCTCCCTCCGTGCCTGTCTCTACTGGCCGTACAAATTATTTAAAAAAAAATTTTACAAACTGTTTTCTTTAAACTGTCCTCACGCAAAAGAGTTGGACATAAAATGTTATAAAATATATATAAAATAATAAATAAATTGGTAAAAAGACCTGTTTTTTATAATTCTTTTAATTTAAATTAATAAATTATTAAAACAAAATCTCGTTAAACTTTGTTTATTTGTGTTTTATGGCATATCAAACATTTTAGATCATTTATACCAAGAAAAATCTTTTTTTTTATAAACATTCTTTTTTCCACACATAGTTTATTAAACGATGTGCAATATTTAACTAACAACTAGAGAAAAAATGGAGACTCATGCTTGTCCCATATGTATTAGTTTAAATGTTACCGTAATTAAAAGATTGGGATTCAAATTTACGTATTACAATTTCCAAAGCCCGACTGCCCTTCCCAAACCGATCTCCTCTTGTTAAACCTTAATACAAAACCAATATTTTTCATGAAGTGACGATAATGAGTAATCTATTATTATCTTTGTTTTGAGTTCGCACACCAGTGTAGCGTTATGCTAAGATTAATTTCTTCTACTAGACCTTAGAGATTTTTTACAGACAAGAGATTTTTTCAAAGAAAATTAATTATGCCTTTATTTACACTAAAGTTGAGTTAAATAAGCAAGAAAATTAATTATGCCTTTATTTACACTACAGTTGAGTTAAATAAGCAAGCGTGGTAGTTTCTGTTTTATTTATTCTGATAATGAGCATTTCTGGGTCAAATTTTTAGGTTTTGTTATGAAAAAATTGACAGGACCTGTCAAATCGGTGTTGATGAGCAGAAAGGAATGTGAGCAATGTTACCTGACCGGTGCACTCGTTCGAAAAACGACCCACTCTCCGTGTGTCACCGAATTCTTTGTGTTTACATGTATTTCAGTTTGCACAACGTCGCAGCCGCGTGGCCTGTGTTCCGTAACCTCGAAGAATGGCATCGAATGCTGAATCATTATTTAAGATCTCAAGGACAAATAAGACGACACCACAACCACGTTCCGACCGCTGATGTTGCAAACACACACTGAGTCCTCCGTCAACTAATCATTTAATGCCGGAAACCCCTTTTCCTGTATTAATATGTAACACCAGTCCGTATCAATATTTATATGCTGTTGGAAACCATTTGTTATCATAGAGTATTTTAGTGATGCTCCAGTGCATTGCACTCAAGTCAGTAATTTACAATGCTTCAGCTTTCCAAACCCTTCCAATCGAACATCAAGTCATGTGATACAAATCTGAGTAAAGTCAGAACTCTGCCAAAGCAAGCTGGTGATTCATGATGAATAAGTGACAATCGTCGTCATCGGCGGTCACTCGCGTTGAGTATCACTATCATCCGTTTTGGTACTTGTGGACCCTTTCGGGAATACGCCTGCGCATGATGTCTTTTAACGTGTGGAGACTGATGCACCTGCAGTCACCACACGATCCCTTGGCCGAGGAGGACCTGGTTCCAATGGCATGGAGAGAAACACGACGACTGGAGGCCATCCTCTGTTGCAGCCATCAACCACCTTCAGTTCCATTGTGTCATTGTAGACATCATCCGCCACATCCGCCGTTGAGATCTTGTACTATTTAACCCATAGCTCGAGGGAAGATGTGGCTTCATACCTTTCCCAAAGTTATTAGTCAACATGTGAACGTAGACTGAACAACTTGGTTTCGAACCCGCGTAGTACGGTTCCGAAATCCGATTGTCTATCCACTGAGCCCCACTTCGAATGCCAGCATATAAGTGACAATAACTCATCTCTTTCACTCAAATATCTTAGGGATATTTGCCATTGCTATGAAATTCAGGATCCGTGGAAAAAAAGACAGTTTTGAAAATATCAACAATCTTCGTGTGATACATTCTTTACATACTAGCTTTAAGAACCTGTGCTAGGAAGCAAGGAGCAACTCTTGTGGCTCCAAGACCTGACGATTAAGTTTGAGGAAGACCTGAGATAAGAAGTGGAGCTGCTAAGAAAGAGCTCACTCTTCCCCACATCACTAACCCCGGTCATCAGACAAACCAACACAGTAACATCGCTTCTTTAGTTACCCAATGCTACAATTAGTGTCCTGGTCGATTAATTCCGATATATTTCGCTCGCAATTAGCCAGTATTGAATTCACAATTGATTTGCTAAAAAATTCAATATTAAAAAGAAATAAAAATATGCATATCAATATCTAAAAAAAAAGCGCCACTTCTTGGTTATTTTTCATTAAATAATCTTTGATAAAAGGTGCATTTATCCATTAATTGCTTCAAACATAAAGGTAGATAATTACGATTTTTGAGTCCGAAAAAAATATTTTATGGAAGATAAGTTTTTATTTGTAGCAAACATCTTACGACATGACAGTTACGACAGCTACTAGCAGACAGTTTATGACACTCGCGTCGCTTTACGACAGACGCTGACCGCGAGTTTTGAACTAACGCAGACACAAGGACAGTTCAGTCTTAACCGTCGACAAGCAAGCATGCAAGCTAACGACTATCAACCTTATTGGTCACTGAACACTGAGAACAATTATTTTGTATAAACGTTTTTCTATTTTTTCCTTAAAGATTTATAAAAAATATATAACTTTCTTGAATAAAGAAATGTGACAATACGACTAAAATTTTAATTCGCGTATTACGATTCCAAAGTCCAAGCACTTAAAGACTGTCCAAGTGGCTTTGCCAGATCCTAATTTTTATCTTAGGATAAATGAGAGTCTTTATTCTGTGTGTTTATTATAGTGGACTTAACTACTTTGTAATAATAAATTTTCCTATATATTAATACAGTTCTAGTTAGAAACTTGAGGAAAAAAGAGAAAAAAAATTCTGATGGTTTTCCAATCTGTAACACTACTAATAATATACGTGTTCCTTCTAAACTATGGTTTACCCAAACGTCTTGATACGTGACTTAAATTGATTACAAATTGTTCTCAATAGTTTATAGAATTTTAATAGAATAACTACAATGAATTTCTCTTATAAAATACCATTCTGCTGTCAGTTTTTAGGAAATATCGAACGTCGTGACAAAATTTGGATTGTTTATCGGAAACTAATTATCTGAAGAATGATTTTTTTTTACTTCTTTTTAATTGCTTAATGATTTTTTCCGATTAATTTAAAAGAACAAGATTCTAAAGTAATTATGAGTTTTAGAATAATGCGTTCTAATACAACATGATGAAGTTACTACATCGCTAAGCAGGGGGTGGGGATATTGAATAATTTTATCATTTGTTTTTAATTACAAAATTTAGTTGAAATTACTTATCATGAATTCCTTTGAGAAAAACATGATTTTTTTTTTAGTTAATATCATTTATACATTAGCAAGTTTCACTTATCTACGTATTAGAAGCAAAATATTAATTTGATAATTATATTATTGTTCGTTTATTTTTGCTTTGTTTCACGGCATATCAATCTTTTTAGGTTATTTAATGGCGAGAACAATATTTTTTGGACAAACGTAGTTTTTTTTAATAACACAATATAGACTATTTAATCCATAACCGTAGAGAATGTGGGGATTCATATATTTACCAAGGATACTAGCCCAAATATGAACGTAAACAGAACTATTGAAATTCGAACTAACGTATTGAACTTCCAAAGTCTGTCTTCATGTCTATCGCCTTAAATGGGCCTTGCTAATAACAATAATATATCAATAATCTTGTCACAAGACTACTAGGTGCCACCACAAAAAAAATAAAAATGTGCTAAAAATCATTATGAATGAAAATGACACAAGTTATAGTGTAATATAAAGACGAATAATTGAGAAAAAATCTCGTGTAAAAATTAATTGCTAAAACGATTTTTTTAATATACAATAAAAGTAAAAATATACCATTTTTGATTCCAGGCGGTTTTCAGTGATTTTTCTATTTAAAAAATATCGTTGTGCTTTGAATGTAATTTCTAAATTCTCTTAAATATCGGTTTTTTACTCGATTTGAAAATATTTTTTAGTGATTAACTGGGAATATTTTTGTTGTTGTTTTTTTAACTATAAATCATTTCTTTCTCAGACATATTTTTGAAGACATTTCTTTTACAAACTACCCCCCACCTCCACCGATGAATTATGATTACATTAAAACTTTTTACAAGATTTATAAAATATAAAATGAAAAATATTAATACAGTTTGAGTTTTTATTTTACAAGTTTTGAATTTTTGGGTCGACGTGGCAAAGTATTTTAAGTACTATTGTTTGTTTTTTTCAATAAATTTTTTACTTCATATTCTATTAAATTTTTGTCACGCATTTTGCCATAAAAAATAGTTAAAATTATAATAAATAATTTTAAACATAATTTAGGATTTCTTAAAATTCATTTTTAAAATATTTTCATCAGTGTACCCTGCAAATTCAAAATAGTTTTAGATAAAGTGAATTGTACTATATATATGTTTTTTGTACATTTTTGCCTAAAATAGTTATAATGAAAGAATTCATAATTTTTGTAAAATAATTTTAAATATTTAAAAAAAAACATATGATACTTCCATTACGGAGAGTCTTAATTGCTGTAAAACTTAATAGCCAAAAATAAATTTTATGATCCTAAGAAGCCACAAGAATAAAGAAATAATTACTCGCGTTTAACATCTGGCCTACCGTAAAAATAAAGGAAAATAATTAAGACTAGCGGAACCCGTGTAAATTCCACAGTAGTTGATGACCTTAACAGCAAATATATCTATTAATTTGTCATTACATAACGAAACAATGAGAAATTTCTGCTGTAGAAAAATAAATCTTCCAATTCTCCCCTCTTTCACAATGCTCCCTTCTTCCATAATGCTCCCCTCTTTCACAATGCTCCCTTCTTCAACAATGCTCCCCTTTTCCCCATTTCTCCCCTCTTCCACAATGTTCCCCTCTTCTACAATGCTTCTCTCTCCCACAATGCTCTTATCTTCCTCACTGCTATCTTCTTCCTTACTGCTCCCCTCTTACCCATTGCTACCCTCTTCTACGTTCAACCTGGTTATGGCTCCCAACCCGGTTATGATTTTCAACTTCATAACTTCCGGTATCTCCAATTTTTTTCTGTTTCTTTTTTTAAAGCTGTGACCGGTTACGGCTTCTCAACCCAGTTATCCATTTTATTACTCCCGGTTTCTCGCGTTTTTTTTTCTGTCTGTGTAGTATCTATTCTTATCAGCTTAATATAAAGAAGTACTGACCAGTGCTACTGAATCTGCTTCGATTATTATGGAAACAAAGCATTTTAATTTTATTACTAAGCATTTAATTCAAAAAAAGAATAAAAGGATTTTGTTGAAACGTTTGTGTGTGTGTATGTGTGTGTGTTTGTGTGCTTTTGTGTGTATGTACGATGATATATGACTGTCAATATATATATATGTATATATATATATTTAAATATACTGTTGGGGGTACAAAATTTTATAATAGTAATAAATAAAGTAAGCCTGGACATTGTTGGCATGATT
>JAUZSX010293328.1:0-13922 GCA_034780655.1 Idiosepius hallami
CTAGGCCGAAACGTCGTATGTAAAAAAACAATATGAGGATAAAAGTCCGAAAAAACATTTAACTCTTTATTGTGATATCTCTACGTTCAGTTCAGTTAATCATGTTCATTCAACTTTGGAGAATTTCAGTTGGGATCAATGCTACTGATCCTATCAAAATCAGAGTTCTGGGGTTTAATTTTACTAAGCAGGTTACGTTAGGACAAGCGTCTGTCGTAACCGACAATGCTATTGAGATCGATCTATGGCATCTTATGACCAATGATGGCTCAACAGGCCTGGACGCCGTGTGACCAAAGCTGCCGGTGGTGTGCGTTGAGTCTTCTTCCGCCTCTGTGCTCTGTGTACCTCCCTTAAGAGTGGCGCTGGCGCTATCTCTGGTCTATTCATACCAGGCGACAAGAAAAGCGTTCGCGAGCCGACGCGAAAAAATGAGTCATAGTTCGGGTTTCCGCCAGGGCTGTTGAGTTTGCTTAGATGGTCCTTGCATTGACGGGCTACGGCAACGGTACATACTATTCACAGGTGTGATGTCACTACTGTCTGATACGGGGACTTTTGTTTGTTGCCTTTCTGCCCTGACCCGACTAGGCCCTTCTTAACCCTTTCGACCCTAAAGGGTTGATATCGGCTTTAGTAACCTAAGGCAAAAAGACACAGTGACATTTCGACCCTAATATGGTCATTTAATAGAACGGTTCTGAGAGACTAGTTGGTAATTTTTCTAATCCGGGGCCATGGTTTAAGGCCGAAATATCAGTGTGTGTGTGTCTGTTCTTTTGCCTTAGGTTGCCGGGACCGATATATCAGCTCTTTAGGGTCTAAAGGGTTAATCTACCTGGTAGGCTAGAGCTTCCTCTAGTCAACCATATTGCTACCTACGAAGCTTAGTTCATACTCCAAATATCGTCATTGCAAACGCAGAACGCCCCGCTTTCATGCTTCCAAAGTAGCTGGATTTAAATGAAGGAAAGACTCCTGCATTAAATTGACTTCGAAAACTATTTTTCTGCCCGGTTTGTCTTTTACAAAAAAAAAACATTTGTTAAGAAATTTTGGTCCTTGTATTACTTTTAAGTCTTAAGTTTGATATGCCGAAACACGCATAGACCAATATTTTCTTCTTTTTTTTAAAAATAAGATGACTGGAAGTGAATTAATTGAAATCGATCGTTTATTCACCTTTTCTCTTTGTCTTGTAGTCGGGGACTTGCAACTAAGGTAATTAAGCAAGGTCGTGCTGACGGTCCCCGCAGACTCCGCAATTTAAGGTGAGGCGAAAGCTTCCAAGGGACCGCAAGTAAACATATTGACTGCATACGGTCAAGTCATGTTAGAGACACCGGTTCCCATTAGATCACTGAAGTTAAGCAGCATAGAGCCCGTTTCAGTAAATGATTACTTAAGAATATAAGGTCAGATATTGTTAGTGCTACGTGCCAGGCCGGTAGGCAGTTCATGGTGTGATCAGTCGAACGTTATTCTCGGTTTTAACTGAGATTGCGAAAAACTAGTGCCTTGGCCTTGCTTAGCCACGTTGCGGCCCCGACGCAACATGCAACTTGCGGCCCCCTTTCCGCTAAAAAAAGTAATTTGCCCTCCCACCAACATACAGGAGCTTTCGATCAAAGACCACACAGATATTTACAAATATATGTAGGGAGAAAGAAAGAGAGGTGGATTGATATGTGTGTATTTTAAGTGTGATAATGATTTTCTAGTTAATTTAAATAATTATTATATATACAAATATATATATATATATCGAGAGAGAAACAGATAGACCGAAAGAGAGATATGTTGATAGGTGTATATTTTAAGTGTGATAAGGATTTTCTAGTTAATTTTAATAATTAATTAATTTGGTAATTTTTTTTAATTACTAAAGATTTGTGAAGCCAAGGAACCTTGTTGCGGCTCCTAAAGAGCTTGCCTCCCCCCAACAATTACAGGGTCCCTAAGCACGGCCCTGCAAAAAACTATTTAAAAAAATACGGAAAGAGGGTGGGACGGTCCCAGGGACCTCCTCTAGGCTGGTGCCCCCCCCCCTTAATAATTGTTTTTTCTTTCCTTTTTTCAGTTTTTTTTTTCTGTGGAATATTATCGATTTGACACCAATCTACCAGATTATCTTTAAAAATCTGGAAAAAATAAATATTTAGACATTTTTTGGGTGGGTGCTCACAGTCACTTAGTAAATCGATCCCCAATATTGGGGGAAAAAAAACACTATAGAAATACTGTCGATGGGTTCCGGGGTTCAATTAACATCTTTACGTAAAAACATCAAATAATTGATTTTTTTTTCTTTTTTAATGAATTAAAAATCTTTTTATCTTTTTTCATAAAAACCTTGTTAAATAAATATTTTGCCAATGTTTTGTTCCAGACTGTTTTTAACCAAAATCTGGTTGTTTTTTTACAAGGGGTCTTCCTTCTCTATAACATTTAAAATACATTGACCGCATGTTACACTCACTCTAACTTATTTTTGAACAACAGTGGCTATAAAATAAAATAGAAAGGAAAAAAAGAAGGCGACGAAAGATTGAAAGACCTTCTTTGACAGCTGGTTGGAATCATCCCTAATAGCAAAGCTAGTTATGGGGATGGTCTTGTAAAAAAAAAACTAGGGGATATCATGTAAGGTGATGTAAGTAAAGGCACACGCTTGCAATGAATTTTATCCAATTTTATTAACTACTCTTGCTTTGAAATGTTTGCTATATTACATTATCCTTGGTTCCGGGCCTAATAACATTATTGGCTCCGCCTCTTTTTTTTTCTACTTTTAACTAGCAGCAAACCTGTCCTACAGATCGATTTCTGCGTTAGTTTTTTTTTCTTTCACGCTCTTTTCTTTTTTTTTCTTTCGGTCATTTTTTTTTTAAATATTATATTTATTTAGTGAGCACCAACCCAAGTTTGGCACAAGGCCATTTTTACGTGCTATTATTTTGTATTTTTTTTTTAATTCTTTCTCTTTTTTATTTTATTTTTTTTTTAAATTAACACCAACTTTAACTTTTTAGACATTTTTTCATACAACCATTTTCCTCTTCCTTAATTTAGCTTTTAATTGAAATTTATTTTCCCTAATCATTCGATTTATTTTCGCTTTTCGTATTCGAGTGAATCAAAAGTTTGGTTTGGTTTTGCTTGGATTTAACGACATATCAACCATTTATTATTATTTTTTTTTTATAAAGATTTTTATAGTACAAAACCTATAAATTGATATATATACTTGGTGAGCAGGAGCAGCAGCACCAAACAAGTTTGGCACAAGGCCATTTTTAAGGTGAATGCAATGGTTTTGAGTGGGATTTCAACTCGCATACTTAAAACTCCAGAGCCCGGGCTTTTAGCAATGTGCTCTCTCTCCACCTTCGCTGCCCATAAATTAAATAACTTAATTAAACCTATAAATTGATAATTAAAGATAATTTGTGATTAAGCATCATAGAGGAGGGAAAACCCACGAAAACCGAGACACAAGATTCACTAATAATGAAAGCAGAAGAAAAAAAGTATTAAAAAGTAATACTAAATTAAATGAAGATATATATAAGTTTTTTAAAAATTAAGGCATTTCTCGGACCCTTGGAAATTTTGCTTGAAAGCAGTGTTCGTGTTGCAAAAAGCAAGAAAAATTATTTCTTTCTCTAGGAAACTTTTTACTTTTCCATGGAATGAATGAATGATTTCCGTAGTATCACCATTTTATTTCCAGTAGTTGTTGAAGATGAAAAAGAAAAATAAATTTATGCTGCAAAAGCCGGCCGGCCGGTGTTGGTTGCTGCTAGGAAACGGGCAGAAAATCATTTTTTTTGCTTGTTGCCGGCATCAATCCTATATCGATCGATATGACTGTGACTACTCTCCTAAATTAGTAGTCAGCTCGATTCGACTCACCGACCGACCGACACGACACATTATTGCAAACAATTAGTCTTTCTTTCTAGATGCTTCTAATCGCTGAATAAAACATTCTTCTTTCTTTTCTTTTTCATTTTTCACGAATAAACGTAACGTGTTAAGTTCAACAAGGCTTTGGATTTTCCAAAATGCCTCTAATTTTCTAAATTAAATATTTTGTTTTCATCAATCTAAAATAAAGTAAAGAAATGTCCAGCCTGTGTGCGGTCGGTGGTTGGTGTGGCCGCCGGTGCGGCTTTATAAGTGAAGAAAAAGAAGAAACGAACGGGCTTGAACTCAAATTGTTCCCACCGATAAATTGAGTGAAATGATAAAGGTGGTTTTTGGTTTTCAGTTGGTGTAAATGGTGTTTAATGACGACGAGGAAAAAATGTGATTTTTAATTTATCAGAAATAATTCGTCAATCTTCCTGCGTCAACGGCCGGCCAGCCAGTCACGGAGACTTTTAAAATCTCCCCAAAATATTTAAATACGTTCATGTTAGAATGTTGTAATTAAAATGAATTTATGTAATTTTAATTCCTTGTCAATCTGGCTAACTTGTGGGGAGGGGGTGTCTAGTTATCATTATTGGTTAAATTTCATTTCCATTTAGAAGAAAACCCAATGTTGCCGTGTCGTGGTCCGTCAGATCTTTTTTTTTTAATTTAGAAAATATGAACCCCAATTTGTTTTTATGAAGTGTTTTTTTTTTTAGTTGTTTGATAGAGGGTGGGTGTAAAAAGTCTCGGTGAGGGTGTTAAAGAAAATAAATCGACCACCATCACCAATATTGGTAATAATGTTAATGGTCTAAAAAACACTAAAAATAATACTACTAGTCTGTCAAAATTCTTTATAATTTTTAATCGTACAAACACCTTAAAAATAATAATAGCAGCCGCCGACAACAAGTCGGATACATTGTATTGTTGCCAATAAAATGTTGGAGATTCGAGTGCGATTGATTCAATAATGTGTGTGTGTGTGTGTGTGTGTGCAGGATTGAGAAATGTTCACGTGACGTAACGGACACACGTACACAAACAAAATAAGAGAAAAACCCTTTCAAAAGCGGAGGGGGAGGGGGAGAGGCGACAACGCCCGACAATACACGAGCGTTAGCGTCTCTCATTTTCTTGACACAGAGATACACAGGGAGGGGGATAAGAGAGAGAGAAAGAGGGACGGTGAGACAGAGAGAGAGAGAGAGCAATTTCCCCCCTCCTCTGTAAAATCTATTATTTCCTCTTCTCTTGGTGTTTCCTCCGTCTTCTACTCTTTTTTTCTCCCTGTCACCTCTCCCCTGACTTGATTCACTATCTCTCTCTCTTTCTTTCTCTGTACTCCCTCTCTTTCTTTCTCTGTACTCCCTCTCTTTCTTTCTCTGTACTCCCTCTCTTTCTTTCTCTGTACTCCCTCTCTCTTGATGATTTTAGTAGTAGTAGTAGTATCAATAGTTTCCCTGTGAAAGGTGAAGGGGAGTGAAAAGTGCCAGTAGTAGTAGAAGTGGTAATAGTAACAACAACCATAAGCAATCATCATCACCATCATAATCAGGAGCAGCAACGTTATTAGCAGCAGCAGCAGCGGCGGTTGTTCTGTTTGTCTGTCTGTCTGTTTGTCTCGTTGTCTCGTCTCGTCGTTTCTCGTCTTTTCTCGTCTCTTCCACTCATTTGGACGACGTACCATCAAAGATGACCAACCGGACGCCCGTCAAGAAAGTCCCCATCCATTTGCAGGTAGGAAGAAAGAAAGAGAGAGAAAAAAAAAATAATAATAAAATAAACAACCTCTTATTTTATTTATTTATTTTTCTCGCCTTCCTTCCTTTCATTTATTGTTTCGTTGGTTTTTCTTCTTTACCTTGGACTTGAATTCTTTTCCGATTTAGTCGTCAGATTCCTTCCTTCCTTCTTCGCCTTTTTTTTTTTTTTGCTTTCAGAAATAGAAAATAAAAATGACTTCTTCAAGCCGGTCGCTTTGGTCAAGCCGGTTGGTTTTGTTTTGTTTTATTTTATTTGTGGTTGGCAAGAAAGCAAATAAAAGATTAATTAATTGATGGATGAATGATAGGTTTTTAATTTGAATTTTAAAGGAAACCCCACCCCAACTTACTGGATATTTTCCGGGGCTTTTTTTTTTAATTCATTAAATAAAAATGTTTCGACCGCAAATTTAGTAAAATGAAGAAGACAGGCAAAGAAGCAAGCATGTGTTTGTTATTTTCTTTGCTGCTTTCATTTCTAAATAGATTTTATATGCCTATTTGTCAAAATTTCGTCTTCATTGTTTCTTCAATTTTATTTTATTCAGACGATTTTATTCAGACGTGGTTTGATAAATTCAAAATAATGAATTTTCAATGGAAGGACGAATGAATGAATAAGCCTTTATTTTTTTCCAATTTATTTGAATTTCTGTTTTTGAATCCAATTAGACAAAATTATTTATTTTGGGGTTTTATTAACTCTTATTTTACTGAACGTCATTTATTTGTTTTGATTTGAGATTAAATTCCTTTTTTTTTTCTCTCTCTCGTTATTTTTTTAATGGAATTTAAACGCGCGAATTCTTATATTGCATTTGATTGTATGAAGAAGCATTCATTACTTTCGTTTTAAAAAAAATAATTGTCTGGGAACAAGAAATTTGTATCAATTATTCTGTAAAATATATTTCTTTATTTAACGAACACTAAACCGAAACTGAAGGAAAGGAAAAATAATCTGTGACTGTCTTTTTGACATTTTATTTTGAAATATTAACTTTAATAGAAATTTTTTTTTTAAATAAACGACATATTTGCTCTCTGCTGCTTTCGTGTTACTGTTATTAGTTTGTATGCAGCTTTTTTTAGCTATAAAATATATTTTATTGCAAAGCTTTTTCATAATAGAATTAATTACCCCTCCCTCACAAAAAAAAAAAAAACTTCCTTTGCTTAGACTTAATGTTTTCAGTTCTTTTAAATCTGTTAAGGGAGCTATTATTAATTATTATAATCATTTTAGTATTTTACTCTTAAATGCCATGTCATCTTTTCAAGACCAAAAATTTCGTAAGAATTCTCTCTCGACACCCTCCTTTTCCTGGTTGTTATATCGTCTGATACCATGCGTTTTTATTATTATTATTATATTATGTAAATTGATGGATTTAAATTCACTCCAAGCCAGTCTTCTTAGTCATTCTTTTTCTACCAGTAATTTTTAATCAATTTTAATTTAAAAAAAAGAAAAAGAATAAACTACTGACAACAACAATCCTCCTAACCACCCACCCAGCGGCGGCGTTGTTGTTGTTGTTGCAGCAGCTTCACTTTTAGTCAGTAATAGCACTGTGTGTACTTCCAATGTGACCGACCGGTCGGTCGGTGTTGGCAGGCTGAGGGAGAGGGAGCTCCTCATAATAATAATATAATCACATTTATTGTAGGAGAGTTGAGTTGCACTACTATTAGTAGTAGTAAAGTGGTTCGAGAGATCGATCAATCGGTCGAGTGATTTATTTTCTGGTTGCTGCTGGGGAATGATTAGAACGACGGTTAGAGGCCATCTTTGGCCTTTTTTTAAGTTTGTATTTATTAAGTTCATTAAATTAAATATTTGATTTTCAAGGATTTTGAACCTGGCTCGGTTTGCGGTTGTTGTTCTCTCGGCTTGTTTGCTTTTTGTGCTTGTGTATTTTTGCTGTAAATGTTTTAATTTTTCTTCATTACAATAATGAATTTCGAGTTAAAATCTGTATTGAATGAATAATGTTCAATTTCAAAAGTGACAAATAGAAATATGTATATTTTTTTCTTCTCCATTTTTATTTTATTTTGCCGGGAGGTATTCACTTTTCTTAAGAGATTATTTTGTTATTCCACTGAAAAATGAATGAAGACATTTCAAAGTTTCTCCATTTTTACTGATAAATTAAATTCACTGACCTTTTTTTTGTGTGTGTGTCAAGTAGAATTGGTTGAATGTGTGAGATTATGAACCGTAAAAACAAAATCTGACTGAACAACAAACATCTAAATGAAATCATCTAAAAAAACAATAATTTAATTTAGATAAAAATGCCGCCGCCGCTGCTGCTGCGAAGAATGACTAGTTATTTTGTATTATTATTTTATTTGACCACTATTTACAGCTTTTAATAGCAGCAAAAAATGAATAACTAAAAAACTAGTAAAGTGGAAAATTCGGTCGGGGGTTATAAATTAGTTTCTTACTAATCCGAAGAATAAGAATTATATACCGACTAGCGGTCTGTGGTGTGGCCTCGCCGGCCGGCCGGCTACTATAATAATTAATTACTGTAGTAGCGGTGCCAGTGACCTGGTCCGACCCGAGTAGTGTGTGGTTGGTCGGTCGTGTGTCGTTACGAGTTCGTTGTCATTTGTATCCATTTTTACCCCGCTCCCCCCATCACCAATGACCACTTTACACATCTGAGGGCTGATGATGATTATTGTGCTTTATGCTAAAGTTGGACCACCCTAACCCTTACACATCCATAGTGACGGGAATGACGGTATACTAACTCTCCTCTTTAATGAGCACGTATACTGGACTGGGCTTGTACTTGTGGTGCCTGCTGCTACTGTTCGACCAAGTCATCTTTTCTTATTCGATCTAACCGTTGATGATGCGTGACAACAGCAGCTAGCATTACAACAATATTCAACAATTCATTATCCACTCCCCTACACACAAAATGAAGGATGTGCTCTCACGCCGCCGCGACCAGTCGGTCCGGCATGGACTGGACTGTTGTTGGAGATGCCTTTTTACTTTTTTCTGATAAAACTAAATTAACTAAAGAACCATTATACCATAATTATCTTTATTTAGTAAGAAGCAGCAGTCAGTCCAGTCAATGAATGAATGAATAATTAATGTATTCTCTTTCTCGTTCTTCGATTATGCTTTGTTTGATTTTACGCTATCTTTCTCTATTCTCGACATTTACTTAGCACTTTAAAGACATGAATTAAAACCGAAATTACTCACTGCGTTTTGTCTTTATTTGTCTTAAACAACCACCTACAAAACGAAGATCTTTTTTTCCATTTCATTATGATTATACTCTAGTCTTCTTGTTCTTTCGTTTCGTTTTTAATTCATATTTGATTTATTGGCAATGATTGAGCAAAAATGACTTCATCATTTTCGATAGATGACATTGATGATGATGATGATGATGATGTCAATTGTCAAATGGAAGGCAGGCAGTAGTTGTGGTTGGTTATTGGACTCGTGTGCTTTCTTTGTGAATGAATGAAAGAACGAAATAAAAAAAATAAAAAAAGACCATTCATTGTGATAACCAGTTCTGTCGATATTAGTTTTATTAATAATTTACGTTATAGTTTTTAATTATAACTTCTCCCTACTACGTTTTTTTAACCCAATCAAATAATCTAAATTATATATATATATATATATATATATATATATATATATCTAGAGAGAGAGAGAGAGAATATTTTATTTTAAAAAAAAAGAAGCAATAAATGAAACTATTTATGAACAAAACAAGTTAGTCTTCTTTCACTTCCATTGGAACATTAACAGTAACACACAATAACAACTACAATTTAAAATGCTGCTGGCTTGTTGTCTGCTAAAATAAAGGAGTTTCTTGAGTGTGATGATGTGACTGACTCTGTAGACAAACATAGAAGAGACACAGACAAGGAGGCCGTATGCACGCACATTAGCACTCACTCCACTCACACTGCTGCTGTGTGAGGAGAAGTTAGTAGATGGGTGAGAGTGCACCACTGCACCACCACCCTACGCAACCCCTTCTTCACCCAGCAGCAGTCAGTGCACGCATGCAGTAGAAAAAAACATTTTAATTCAATTATTTAACATTTAAATCAAAATAATTAAAATTCAATTATTTCTTAATGATTGATTATTTATGTTGCGATGAATGTCTGTTTGTCTGTAGCATTTTAGTTTTACTGCAATTATTTGACTTGGGTCATGTCATCTGCATAATGTAATGATGTGCAACTACACCAACAGTCATCATGCCACAACTACAATTGTTCAGCATGAATATGACCAATACTTTTTAGTTATAGATTAATGTATGGTTTTTACTTGTGATTCGGATACTTAACCACAACTGCAGCAACACCAGTCAGTTGCCACCCCTCAAAATGAAAAAAATTTTTCTAAATTTTGTTGAACAAATCTCTTTCTCCACCCCCTAATTTTTTGACTGCTATAAACTCACTTAGATGCAAGTGACTTTTTTTTTTTTTAAATTCCTGTTACATTGTTAGATAGTCTTGATTTGTGATGATTCTTGTCTTTTCTATCAAAAAACTTAGTTGTTGATAGTGTCTTAATATAATTTCCCAACCCTAGAATATAAATTTTTCCATTCTTCACGCTTATGTATTCAGTGGCAGTGGTCACCATAAGGGTCGGAAGTTAGGTTTACTGTTGTTGACGCTTCTGCTTCATCATCCTGCTTACCCAGACCTGCTCTTGCGCCGCATACGGATAGGCCATTTCAATTTTTGAATCAGGAATATTGGAATAGATTTTAATTTTAGCAATTAAGATTGCTTGTAATTATTTAATACTTGCTGTTAAAATATTCTTTAAGTACAGTAAAAGTATTGACAATTATCACAAATGGAAAAATTTTCTTACTACTATTTGTCTTTAAACCATTAATTGTTGCCTCACGTGTCACATTGTAACAGCAGCAACCAACTCAGTGCAACCTTATGCATGTGCACACGCAATACTGATAAGTTTAAGAAACCAATTTTCAATCATTTATTTTGTAATAGTATAAAAAAATAAAAATAAACTTCAACTAACTAGTTTGGTTATGTTGCAAAACAAAACAAGATAGCTTATTCACTTGGTCAACCAAAGTTAGGCACTAGGCTGTTTTTACGTGCTCATTATATTCCTGGACTTTTGTAATCCGTGTTGCCCTTCGCCTAGATTAGGATATATCCACTTGGTCAAGCACTAACCCAAGTTAGGCATAAGGCCATTTTTATATGCTCATGATATTCCTGTTTTTTTTTTTAATCAGTGTTGCCATTCACTTAAAGGATTTACTTTCCTGGGTTAAGAAGCTCCATTTGCCCGAAGCAACTTATGATAGATGCAATGGAATTGAAGAAAAGCTTGTTATTACTGTCAGTTTTTAAAGAGAGGCCTTAATTTAAGCCCAACTATTTGTAATTAAAGATCAGAGAGCAACAACAACAACAGGATTAAAGACTTAAAATAATCATTTCTCCCTCCTCAAAAATAAAAAAAGGTGTCAACATATCAACAACCAATAATCTCTCTTTGTTATGAATGCAACTTACTCGTTCAGTATTCTCATTTGTCTCAATTCAATCCTCTCTCTCTCTCTCTCTGTTCTTGTCTCTTGTTTCTTTTCTCCCTTGCTTGCTCATCCTCAATAAGTGACATGCTACTCTGATTTCACTTTCTTTCCTCAATCTATTTAATGAATGCATGCAATGCCAATGCAACCCAATCTGCAAAAATGGCAATGCTCTTCCATTTTTCTTCTTTACTCTTGGGTGATGACTTGGGCTGTGACAATATTCTTTTATTTAAAGAATATACTTTTAAAATCCCTAGTTATTTAGGCTGTGGCAAAAATGTTTTTATTAAAAGTATGTTGTCAAGGAACTACTAGTAAGTAAAGAATTAAAAGAAATGGTAAAATTGCAAAATAGTCAAGTCTGTTACAAGAATAATCTTAAATAAAAGCATCACAGCTCAAGTGATGACTTTGACTTATTGGGAGAACAAAAAGTCTTGCTGAACATCAGATAGGGTTTTTTTTTTTATTTTTTCTTGATACCCCTTTCCCAACAAATCCTTATCGGCTCTCCTTTTCTTTCATGAGGACCCTGATGACAAGGATTATTCCCCATTACAGACAGACAGCAGAGAGTAGTAGTAACTTCATGATAGTTGTAGACAGATGGACAGGCAGACAGTGAACAGTTGGGAAAGGGCAGCAGCATTAATAGTAGTAGTAGTTGACTTGAGTCAGGAGTAGGAGAATCCATCTCTTTCACCCCTAACTTTTAAAATTATATATTTTTTTTAATTTGCATCTAATAATATACCAATGTGTCTTTCCAATTAACACATTTTTAAAAATGATAAATGACTTAATTTATGAACTGATGCAAACAAGATTTTAATTGGTGTCATGTGGTGCAGTATCCCTGCTCATGGCCTGTTGCCTTCCTTGCTTCAAGAAAGTAGAAAATAAAGATAACAAAGGTTCCGTACAAAGACGAATAGGGGGTTGGGCAGGACAGGGTAGTGATCAGGTGTGTCATGTTCACAACTCAGAGTGCCATGCATAGCCATATAGCAGCCCTGACACAATGCGCCTTGCAGCCCCTTTACATAAAATATAGCAACTTGCGTTGCCTCATCATAATTTTCTTCAATCAAAGACACACACATACATACACACACACACACACACATATATATACATACATAAATAAAATAGAGAAAGAGAAAAACAGACAGACAAGGAGATGGGTTGATATTTTAAAATATAAGTGTAATAAGTATTTTCTTGTTAATTCTATTAACTATTTTGGTAATTTTTTGCATTACAAAAGATTTGTAAAACAAAGAAGCTTACTAGCCCCCACGCAATTGGGGGGAGGGGTCTGCAGCGCCCTAAGCACAACCCTGCTCACTCATTCATATCACTTACAAGTCTGTTTGCATAAGGCACAACACAATCATCAGGTATTTCTGAATAAAGAAAGAACTTCTTTATAAAGTTATTTTCCTTTTAAGTTTTTGTAAAGGAATAAATATCTTCAGTTGCACCAGTTCCAGCCAATGGAATCTTAAGAAATAACTTTTTTTCATTCTTCTCAATATGAAAAGTCTTTGGTCCTGTGCCATTGTCTTTGGTAAAAAGGCTGAACCTCAGTAAAAATCAAATCAGTTGTAGTAGTAATTTATCTCAAATAACAGCCAATAATGGTATTATTAAATTGCACTATATAGCAGTAGTAGGAACAGTGGTTGTAATAGTAGTAGTGGTGGCAGAGTCACGACTTGGTAAATTGAGAAAATCTGTTAAGTCGGGGTTCTTAGGAGTGGTATTTCCTTCCTGCTCTCTGATTGGTCAGGCTGAATTTATTCTCTGTATTTAATGGGACAGTCCAACCTCTGTGATTATACCCAGCCAGTAGTCATTAGACCAAAAATAACAGCAGGAAAAGGGAATTAATTTCAGTTCTTAAAAATCAATTGTTATAATACTTGTTGTTCTCATTTCTTTCTTTCTTTCCTCTTTGCTTAAGAGAATATTATGTTACATCCTTACCATTTCTGAAAGATCAAAAGAAATTAGGATATACTCCATCATCATTAGACAGAGATACATTAATTATCTTTACTTTCAAATACATCACTGGGTAAAAAAAAAAATTGGGTTTTTTCTAGGAAATTAGAAAGAAGACTTGATGGAACCTTTAGTGCAAAGTCTCTCTTGGAAAATACATCCATCAATCTCGGACGCATTTGGTAATCTGCCCAGTGTTTTTAGATTTGGAAGAGTGTAATTTGCCGGTCATTCCTACCATGCTAAAACTGAGGTCTCATCTCTTCTATGGAAACTACTTTCTGATAATCCGAGAACTAGAAAACTGTCATCTGATGTCACTGGGATTTATATATCAGAGATGAGGATCTAGTTTGACGCAGATTGCTGAGGTCTGTAATGGTGACTACATATGACTAATGATGATGACTGGGGTCAATTTTACAGCTGATTATTGTCAAAGTGAATTCATCAGCCTTTTGTGGTGACTGTCAATTTCTCACCTATGCAATGATTTGAACAAAAACCTTGCTGTGCATGTTACACACACATATATATATATATATATATATATATATTATTATTTTAAGTAATAAAGTTGCTTAAAATTATAATTAGAGTGCTCAATATCAGTGATAGAGCGTGT
>JAUZSX010293339.1:0-12500 GCA_034780655.1 Idiosepius hallami
GTTTGTTTTACGGCATATAATTTGTGTGTGTGTGTGTGTGTGTGTGTGTGTGTGTATAAAGCCCGTTCCATACTTTTGCGTCATCTGAATGTATTTGTTTTAATGACTTAATTTTTATGTGTTCTGTATTACAAAATTTATTAGAAGGTTTTGTCTTTGTGAATATTTTTAGATTTCAGTTTGAAACTAAATGAACGAATAAATAAACTGTTCACGCTGTGTAACTTTTTAGATTGCTTTCTATTTTACAATCAGCCGGGATTTATTTTTGTAAAAATTAATAATTATTTCCAGATTATGTATTAAAATTCAACCAATTATATGAATATAGGTTCATACTAAAATTTTGATTTTATAAAGATTGTAGAAATATTCGTTCATATCAAAAATATAATCATATTAAATCTATAAGAATATCGGTTCATATCTTTTTTTCTTTTTTTCTAAATGTCATTTTTAGCCAAAATTAAAACTGTTGAAAACTATTTTGTATATATATTCACTTGGGGTTTGGAATGGTAACATTGCATGTCATTCATAAATTCCAATAAGATTGAACCAACTGTTAGGCACTAAGTTGTAAAGTATTATATTTACTTAATGAGTACCAACCCAAGTTTGGCACAAGACCATTTTACGTGCTCTTACCCGGGCTTTACATTCAGTGTTATCCTTCACCTAGATGAGCTCTGCTCTCCCGAGCTAACGAGCCCCATCTGCTCGAGGCTGCTAAAGTAACATTTATGGTTTTGACTGGGATTTGGACTCGCGTAATATGTAATACGTAAAACCAATGGATGAACTCAGTTGTAAAGTATGCACGATTTAGCTTTTAATCATAACGTTATAATTTCGTTTAAATATATATATTTTTGGGCCATACCTTTTTCTTTTTCATTAAACGGGCAACGCCAGGCTATGCTCCCAGTAAAATATGAACAAGATAGAATTAGAAAAACATTTTAAAAGTAATACATTTTATAAACTCTATTCCTTATTCAAAATCTTTCCAAATTTCAACTAAAATTACATCTATTTACGTACTCATTTAACAATTTACAGAGTAGTTGTGGTGTGATTTCAAAAGTGATAAATGCATAGTTTTATATGGTTGCTAACTTGTTTATAATGAATTAGTGAATTTTAACATCTTTAGGAATTTTTGCACTTATAATAAAATAATATTTAAATAGAAAGATACTAACGAATGCCAATAAACGATTCAATTTTAATCCAACATGTTATCAACGAGTTTCTAAGAAAGCAAAAACATGGAAAGAAAACTGCTTTTGCTATATGGACTATTAACTTGGATAGTTGCTATAACTACGATACCGGGCGAATCTTGCCCAGAATTTAATCGAGTGTATTACAATCCAATAGATGACCTTTAAAAGAGATTTGCATGAATCTAGAGGCACGATGCTCAGCTACTCTCCAATTCTCTGTTGCAACTGCTATTCGAGTCGAGAATAAACAAACCTATTTTCCGTTCCTATAAACAATTCCTTAATTGTGCATTCTCATCTCTGTGACCAGTTTTGCAGTTTCAAGGCTTGTCGAATCTCGCGGGAGAACAAAATTAACGAAACTTTTATTAGAAATTTTATTACAAAAGCGTTGGAATAATTATAAAACTTTTAGGGGTATTTTTTAAATATTTTAACTATTATTAACGAATTTTCAATCTCTATATAACAATAACATTGATAATTTGGAGTTATTAGATTAGAAAACTTTACTCATAAGGTAAAACTCCAAATTCTTCTGATCTATTGCTATTTATGATTATGTCCTTTTTAATCAGATGTAATTGTTCGGTTAAATAGACCGAAATCTTTAATGCCGTGTTTTGATTTGTAAATATTCTTTATTTTATCAAAACCTTTGAACTCAAACCATTGTATTTTTGTCAAATATATGACTCTCTCTCTCTCTCTCTTCCTATCTCTCTCTCTTCCTCTCTTTCTCTCTCTCTCTCTATATATATATATATAAATATATATATATGTGTGTGTGTGTGTGTGTGTTTATACTGTAGCGTAAGATTGCCTATATTTATAGTGAGTGATCAATATCATCGATTGAGCATGTATAGTTGACACCGTGATCAAAATTTTGGCCTAATGACCCCGCAGCCACTGACAGTCACTGAAGACCGTTAGTTCTGTGTCAAATTTGTTACAAATAAGATTTTAAGCAACCTTTTAGCAACGTTTCTCTATTTAAAGACAGCGATAATATTATAAAATTAATGTCGGTTTTTAAGATTTTTTTTAGAGAAATGTTGTTCATGATTATTTGTAAATCGTTTATTCATACATGAATTTCGGACTTGGTCGAAAATCATCAACTTTGATCAGAGTGAAAGGTAATGAGTAATATAATTCAAATGATAATTCTAAGAATGATAGATAGATAGATAGATAGATAGATAGATAGATACAATGGATAGATAGATACAATGGATAGATAGATACAATGGGTAGATAGATAGATAGATAGATAGATAGATAGATAGATAGATATATAGATAGATAGATAAAAGTAGAGTAAGGGGGTTAAGTAAGCAAACAATTAAAAATGAACGACCAAGATGAAGATAAACATTGAAAAAAAAAGCAATACATCCAAAAGAAAATATGGGCAGCGACGGTGAAGCATTGGTAAAAAGCCCGAGTTCTGGAATCGTATTACACGAGTTCAAATCCCAGTCAAAACCATTACATTTACTTTAGCTGGCAGATGGGGCTCGTTAACTCGGGAGAACAACTCATCTAGGTGAAGGCTAACACTGAATTTAAAAAAAAACAGGTGTTTAGAGCACGTAAAAATGGTCTTGTGCCAAACTTGGTTAGCTGCTCTACCAATTAAATATGATATCCAAAAAGAAAACAGTAAGGTCGAAAGGGGGAAAAGTTGTTAAGAATTGAAGGGACTCGTATCTGAGGAATGAAGGTCAACTATCAATTAACAACTCTCTCACTTTCGAAAAATAATAAATTATATATATATATATAAAAAAAAAGAAATACTCGCAATTTGTCCCGATAAGTCAAATTTAAAAAATGTTTATTGTTTTTGCTTCGTTTTTTGTACCATCCACTTGCCACAGGATGACAACCAAACTAGGTTGCCCCACATCAACTGTAAAAACATGTTTTTTTTTGTCGTATTGACTCTGATTTGAAGATAACCTTTTTTTTTTAAACTGACTTCGACAAATGATACGAATATTTTAAAATTATTTTAATCATTTTTAAACAAAAAATCGGTGATAGAATAATTGTCTGTTCATGATGATAATTATAAAATCTTATTTAGTGAGACGTATCCATTTCACTGTTATTTTTTTTTCTTTTAAAGTAAACTTTACTCATAGATTTTTTTAAAAATTCGAAACATTTTCGTGAAAAAATCCAACGGACAAATATTATTTTTTATATTTAACTCTTATTCTAAATCAAAAGTTTGTTTATTTTAATAGAAATCTTTTAAACACGGCGTTGTTTTGCTAATCTATTATAAATAATATTCATGAATTCGTTGAATCAAAAGCTCTTCAGTCTTAAAAATTCAGATCATATTAAGAGAGTGGATTTTCATTCTCATATATCTCAAAACTAAAAAAAAATTACACATTCATGCAATCCCCATTTATGATAGTTTAGACAGATAAGCGCTGTAATGAGTGAAATTAAGGATGGGGGAAAAAAAAGAAAGAGAAACGGAAATGAAATTAGAAAACAAGAAATAAAGAAAAATCAACGAAGAAGAAAGAAAAATAAATTTGAAACAAAAAATAAGCAGAATTTTTTTTAAGAGGCAAGATAAGCATGATAGTGAGAAATAAACAACGGGAAAAAAGTAATAATTAAAGACAGAAATCATAGATTTAAGAAAGAAACTATGAAAACATTTAAATTTCATTCTACTTAGTAAAAGATATAGAATTCTAAAAAAAACAAAACAAAAAAAAACGTTTTTGTTCCTCCGTAGTAATTAATTTGAATCATAAGCAACGGCTGGAGCGAGATTCACTGCTGACCCAGAAATCGACCAATCAGAATAGAAAGATATCGTCATTCACGTGCAATATCTAAATACCCGGATACTGGCTTAATGAAGCACGTGCTGTTATCGCCAAACGCTTAAAATGCATAGATTGTTGCCATAGCTACAGATCGGAAAGTTCGTCGGTAGTAGACGAAATAAATCTTGTATTCTCTTTTTATGCTTTTCTTTCTCTCCTGGCTTTTCTTCCTCGCTTTCTTCGTGAATCTTTAAAGTCTTTGTTACTCCAAAACGTCAACTGAACTGCAAATGCACTAGTATCAGTCTGCTGGCTTTTTTTTTTAAAAGTGCCTCTCTTAATTCTATTCTAATATGTATGATGATTACGGATGTACAAAAGACTCGCAATGATGGTGTTATCTGGTGTTAGTGTCGACTGGGTGTCTGTTTTACTCTTTGGTTAGTTTCATGTTGATAAACATACTTGCCTCTCACACAAAAGGCAAAAAATGAATCAAGTTACGTAGTTGAAAGTCTATAATGGTGTTATGGGTGAAACACCTCAGAATGAACTTTTCCAATCACTATAAATGTGATCTCTCTCGTCACCCAGAGGGAGAGAGAGAGGGGGGATTTCATCATAGCTATCAAGAGCCGCTATGCTGCCAGGCTGTATACCACTATTTATGTATCTTTGTTAATATATTTGTTAACTCATAATACTGTTATCTTGTTTCTTATATTAAATAACTACACTGTATACAACACCACACTCGACCACAACAACCGGCGACACTAGGATGAGATTCGAACTCACAATTACAACATCTGACGTTGTCATAATTACAACAAATAGTTACCATGCTCTTGTTTCTGATAAAAACAAAAATGTCCCCTTTCAAAATTAAAAGTTATTTTTATTCACAGAGCGAAATATATTTAGGATCAGAAGGTTATTGTCGTAGAGAACCTTTTAACCCTATCAGTTCGATAACTCTAATCTTTATTGATATGTTGTGACAAACCCATATGAGGTTCTATAGTAATAATCATTGCTGTTATATTATAATCTTCTTGCAGCAGGGATAATAATAACTTGATGCCTGCTTCTTTGCAAGCTGAGATGGATTTACAAAGAAGTAATTACCGTCAAGACAACGATGACCAAAAGCGTAAAATAAATCTAAAAGCCCAACTAAAAGCACAATGTATTGATTCCAAAAGAATTGATACAATAGAATGAATCGATTAAAAAAAAAAACGTAGATTTTCTTAAAACTCATAAAAACAAACAGAAACAAAACAAAATTTTCACAGAACCCCTTTTTTCAAATATTAAAAATTCATTGATAATTTTATGATCAATTGTTTACATTTAAACAATTATGACCACTGACATTTTTTTCCAAAGAGTTCTAGCTACAAATATTTAAGAAAGCAATTTCTTTCTATGATAAACATTAATAGGGAGGATGGAGTTTGTTTTTTTTTCTTTTTTTTTTACTTTGTGTCTTCGTACTAATGTCCTCCAGCTTATGCTGGTGTTAAGCACTTCTCATTTACCTTTGACTATAGACAACCATAGTTAAGAGGGAGTGAGCCTTAAAAAATCGGGCTATCATCCAATAATTATGAAATTTGCTCAGACTGAGTAAAAATTTATATAACAGTGAAATAGTTTTTTTTCGTAATTGATATATTAATATTTTCTTGTCCCATAAACTTTTCTTCTTCATTTGTGGTCAATAGAAATAATATTAAAGAACTTGGTATATAATCCTGTGAGGGCGGAAGAGAAAGGTTGTAGAAAAAGAAAACAAAACAAAAACAGCTAGGCTTCAATGTTCTTGGGTTGAACATCCGACTTTTGAATGTGTTTAATTTTTTTATCTTTTGACGTGTGAAATTCATTGAATATGTTAATTATTATTATCTTTCAGATTATAATTTAAAATATATTCTTTTACGAAAAAAAGTAAAATCAGCATACTTTTAAATCTTTAAAATTTGAGTCCATATCAATTGTTTTTTAAATTCCAGGTAAAAAGCAAAAAAAAAAAACATTTATCTTTAATTATTAAAAACTTCAAGTCAGGTTATGTTATGTGCTACTGGTATCATGTAACCCAGTACTACCTGCTGCATGGTCGGGCCACCGGCGACTAAACTGGTTCCTCCGCCAGCTTTGTTTGATGAGAAGGGTGGCTACTCTCCATGGGGGGTTAAAAACAAGCCCTTTCAAAGGGTGGATGGACTCCTTTTGGGGGTCAACAGCCATCGAGCAAGTTATTTATCTATATATCTATATATATATATATATAAATATTAAGTAAGCAATTTCCGTCAAATTAGACACACACACCAAGGGGCTCAATAAAGATATAGGATTTATAAGATATCCTACCTGAGATATCGCCACTCCTATGGGAGGAGCAGCATAGGCGGAAGACACACTGTCGGCGATACTGGCCACACGGTGTCTAGGCCTAGTGGGCCATCGTTGGTCATAAGATGTCATAGTTCGAACTCCATAGCATTGTCGGTTACGACAGACGCTTTGCCAATATCATCATCAATTTAAATCTGCTTCTGTGTCAGTTTTTTATTTGGTCATCGTCAAAATACTTTTGTTTCGCATACAAACTCTCTAACTTAAGAAAAAATCGGTTCCACTGTTGTAGTCGATGGCTTTATGTGTGTGACGTTACAGCTTTCTGGTAACTCGTATAAAACAATCTTCATCTTACCCCTGTCCCCCCATATCTCATAGAAATAAAGCCATAATAATCCAGAATAAACCCTCAAATAATTTTTTTGGATTGTCATGAACTCAAAATCATTTCTGTTCCTCATAATTGCTCAAATTCATTTGAACAATGATGTGCGAATTTCCGTCATAGGATGAAAAAAGACACTTAATTTCTGTCTAATCCTGATATAAACAAAATTAAACGGAAAGTAAGAAATATACATGTTATAAACGGAAATTTCTGATTGAGTTTTTCAAAAACTGAAACAATAATTCATCCCCGAAGAGTTTAGTTTGTAAACTAGTATTGCGCTGTTTTTATTATAAACATGTTGGTTTTAAAAAAAAACGAAAGAAAAGAGAATGAAAGAAAAAAGAAAAACAAACAAAAGAAAGAAAGAAAGAAAAATTATTTAAAAAAGAAAACAGAAAAATTATAAGTGTGTCTGACTTAATGAACTGGTTTGAGTTGTTTCCAGAAATATTCCAGAAAAGATTTCTGATGGAGTCAGATTTCTTACTCAAGAGCAATTGATCCTGGCATTTCTTTAATCGGCCAAAGGCGATGCTTATGAAAGACGCCAAAAAAAAAAAAAAGAAAGAAAAACAGATGGTAGACAGGTCTCTTACTAAACAATTTTAAAAAGCATAGGTAAAATTAATTGTTATAAATTTGTCTTGATTAAACATGATTGAAATATTCAAAGGCATCTTTGATAAAGAAAGACAGAGTGTGATTACTTGTAACGTATTTTCGAATCATTTTAACCCTAAAATCCGTTGAATGGGTTGTACTAATTCTGAGTCAATTCCACTTGAAAAGGTATAAATCCACTTATTTCTCAAGTCTAATCAAGAGTAAGATATCCTTCGAGTGAAATTAAACTATTCATAATTGGACTTCATTGTGAGGGGTGCAAAAGTACTGATAAGATTATATGTATATATATATCTTGATCCTCAAGCTTATCACGACAATAACTTAACTTACGTTATTGTTCTATAAGTATGATGAAAACTTATTATATTTATTCAATATGAATATTGTTTATAGAGACCAGATCTACTGCCAGACACACTAAGCAATCGATTAAAGCAGCACCAAGCTTTAGGGACAACAAAATCCACATCAAATATTTTTTAAATAAGAAAAAGACTTTAAGTACGTCTCACGTTAAGTCGTTATTTCGTTCGTTGATTCTACGACATAACTTAAGTCGAAAAACGACTGAATTTGAACTTGTTTAGGCGAGGTAGACTTACTGGTGTGGACTAAACTCTTAATAGCCAATAATTTACAGTTATTCTTTTTTTTCGATAAAAGAAGGATAATTGAAATAATAATAATAATAATTTTATCTTTTTTAACAGAATATGTGTAATTGTTTTTGTAATAAAGTAAAATAAATGTGTATTTTAAATTTAAGGCGGTGCAGAGGTTGTGACTTTATGACTGCTTTTTCTTTGTTCATGTTCATAACATACAATAAAATAAAACAAAAACAAATAAATACTACGTTAGGCAATCTTTTTACAATTACTGAAAAATACGATAAATCATTTTTAATTTTCCTCTCTCGATATTTTACATAAAGAAGTAGATGCTATACGCGTAAGAACACCATTAACTGATTCATATTGTTGTTGTTTTTGTCGTTCGATGAGTTTTAAAAAAACTGGTCCAAAATACTTTCTATCTTCTTTTCTTTAAGGATTGAATAAAGAGCAAAAAAGCTGAGACATTTCCCCCCCCCCCATTATGATGGGGAAAAGAAATACTTGAATGTAATGCTTATTCGTGGCCATCGGCCATCTTTGAGTTTCTTCAACATAGAAAATCTACCGGAAATACCATTTGGTGTGCGTTTAAACACCTGCTTTAGGTGATTTATTTGACCTAGTGCTAATGTAAAAAGGATGTCAAATCTATGATATACAATGCTCTTGTTTAGGCTAAAACGTGAGGTCTAATATCAGTTACAATATCACTTTTAAAACCTAACTTAGTTAAGATAAAAATTAGTTTTTTAAGGCCATCCACTATTTTAAGTGTTCTTTGAAGTCCACCGGCTTATTACGTCGGTTAATTAAGTTATTCATTTTTAATTAAAACAATTTGCTTTTTAGTTTGGAAATTTCACCCTCTGCAAATAAAATGTTGTTGGGATTCTTTGATTTGTGGAGATAAGTTAAATGTTATCTACGAGGAGATTTATCATAATGGCCTGATAATCGCATAAGCGAGAAACTAACAGTCATTAAAGGCCATTACTTCTGTGTCTACCCAATAGACTGCATACACACATATGTATGTGGTCGTATTATATGCACACACACAAGCTCATGTGCAAATATTAGTGATAATGAATAAAAGTTGATATCATGACTATACAGCGCTTTCTATCAGCTTTTTCTCTTGGTTTAAGGTTTAATTTTGCTTATCTACTTTAGTGATATATGTATTTCTAATGCTTGCAGTGAGTGACTATCGTTTTGAAAAAAGCTAGAAAGCCATTGATGTCAAGTCATTCTTTTTCCTTCGATCGAACAATCTCCTTTGTGTGTTTTTTTATGATTGAAAGTCGTTGTTTATTTATTCACGAAGAGTTTGAAAGGGCGTGACTTTGTATTCAAAGAAGATCAAATATAATTATAATATTAAATTATACACACGAGCAAACAAGTGAACCATTGTATGAATTGATATTGAAACAAGTTTAATGTATAGAAATGTATTAAATCAAATTAACTTTAAATACATAAAAATTCCACTTCCTAAACCAGTTTAGTAGTTCGTCGGTTCATTATCTCAAGGTCACAAATGTTTTAGGGGGAATCTTAATTCATTCATGCATTTTGTTTATAGTTTACATTTTTATTACTTTTAAAATATCTAAAGTAGATCTAATAAGAATTGATACTCTTAAACTCATTTTTGCCCAAGTTTTGTCCTGTGGATATTAAGTGACAATAAGATATCATTTTCCACGCCATCTTCTAGCCAAGGTCGAGTATCCAGCATTCAACAATGGACGCATCTGACACTTTTTAATTTAAATCCAATAAAAGAACTATGATTTGACCCCAAATTAGATTTATCTAGAGCTGGTTTTACCGCCATTAGAGTCATCTAATGGGGAATTTTCTCATTCAGAGTTTTCTTTCTTTTTTACCAGGACTCATTAGTTGTATTCGTCTGGATTTTTGAATAAGTATTTCTTTTCACCTAGATAAGTTACTTTCTAGAATTACAATTTCTCACTTGCTGAAGAAAGTGAGGAAAATGCGATCCAAAATTTAAGTATTTGAATAATTGGTCCCACTTTCTATACATTTGATTAGTCAACATTCTTTCAAATAGATTTGGAAAATGATATAAATAAACTTTACATAGATGTTGACAAATTCTAACTGAATTATCAAAAGCAATTCCCCCTATTTACTTTGAATTAAAAAAACTACAAAATGTTCAATCGGCCCATATCCAAAAAAAACATTTTAGTCACATTCCCTGAATTTCGAAAAAAATACAGATAAATTGATTTTATAATAAATATTTGGCCTAATAAATCCCAATATTTATCAAAACCATGACGAATTTATTAGTTAATTTCAATTTAAGACTCAGTGGGAAAATTAAGATATTTCAAAAAAAGATATGTATATGTGATAATGTTGGAGGAAACTTCTTGTCACTTGAATGTACCATCCAATGCTTGTACAGTGGGGCATCTGTTGATTGGTAGTTTCGGCACCATGCAGTCTCTGATTGGGATGGCGGAGCAGAATGTGCCGGGACCACGAGGAGAATCGTTGTTTCTCTGACCCAAAGGTAATAAAGAGAAAGAAAAACTGGTCAATTACAAAATAGAAGCTCTAACAGTAAACCGAATAGGAATTCTCATTATAATAACAACAATAATAATAATAATAATAACAACAGCGAAAATGATAATAATAATAATAATAATACACAAACAAGATGCAAGGTACGCGACCGACCTATGAACATAAATAAAAGCTCTAGATGACATAAATATTATAAATAGATAGATAGCTCAGGGAGAGTGAGATTAAGACAGTCTGACAGAGATTGAGGCGACAACCGAAATTGATATATTTAAGAAGCTTTAAAAATGCTGTGGATATTTATTCTATTTGTTATTGGTTCGCAAATGTTGCTCTGGAGACTTGTAAAGATCAATAAGATTTATAGCATTACTCAAAATCAAAATGGATTTAAAGTCTTTTTATCAATGTTAGTTACAATATTGTAATCTTGGATGTTTCTTTCTCTCCTTTAAAGTACAAATAACTCATTAAAAATAAAAATGCCCCCTCCCATCCGTTCAAAAAATGGATTATTGTTAGGACAGTTCCTTGTAGCATCGTTAAACAAAATTATAAACAATTTAATGATTTGCTCTCGGGAAAAATGTGCTTTCAAATTTTGATTTTCGATTTTGTAGATGACTATGATCCTCATCTTGATATTTGTGAAATTCTCAAAGTTTAGGCCTTTGGCCTTCTTTAGATGATAGTTTTTCTGTTCATGGTCACAGCTAAATCTTCACTAAGAGGTTCTTTTTTTGTGCTATGAATATAATGTAAATGTGCGAAATACCTTATTTTGAAGTACGGCTTTAGAGTTAAGTCTTTTTTATTTTTTCTTTAGATAAATATTTATCTTTTACTAGGGAAAAGGTTTTAAAGGCGGTATGATACATTTTAACTTATCTATGACCGACTATTATTATTTTTTCTTTAAATAAACCTTCGGGCTCTATAAACCATCTTGTTATATATGCATACTCTACATTCATCGTCATCTACAGTGGCTTTATGCCAATACATCTCGCGATAAGACAGACGCGCAGAATTATTAAAATAATGCCGCCATCAAAGACATTAGAGATAAGTAAACATAAACATCCTCAGTCAGATTTCAAACACGGATTTCCTTTCCTGTGACAAAAGATTACTAGAACTCCAATTCTTTATGTGAATCTTTATTTAACGTGCTTGTCTATAGGCTTTTAAGAGAATTCAGTGAGACAAAGATGTCTTTGATTCACTTAAAGTATAAGGTTAATTGCTTTTTCAAATAAGAATCGACTGCAAACATTTTTTTTTTAATTCAATTATTTGTGAGAACAACAATAACCATTAATACTATATTTACTTGGGCGGACACAAACCCATGTTAGGCACAAGGTCATTTTACGTTACCAATATATTACCTTTGTAATCAGTGTTGGCATTTACCTAGATGAGTTACTCTCCCGAGTTAACAATAACCATTAATATATTTACTATTTTAATAATATTCAAGCCATAAGAATTTTATATCAATTATTAACCTAAAATAATCTTTTTTTAGGTAGGGATTTTAACTTTACAAATTTCATTAGACTTTTGTTGAGTTAAATCGTCTCTTTTAGGTCAAAATAGGATTTATTGATGGATCAAATCATGGACCAACCAAATTGTTATAACCACTTGATTTTGGTATTTAAGCAAGTAGCTATCAATTAGAAATTGTAACAAGATACGATCATTGTCTAATCCATCAAATTCAAAAAACAGTATTTTACGTAAAATGAATAATTTTAGAATTAAAAATTAGAATCCTCGTTCCACGTAAGAATTTGCTACTTCTTGTATTATTTCATAATGCTTATATGTTTTGATGGTCATTTAAGCAACTCATTTTGTAGATAGTAAAAAGGTTGTTGTC
>JAUZSX010293350.1:0-13921 GCA_034780655.1 Idiosepius hallami
ATATCATTAAATTTAGTTTCCTAAAAAGAAGACTGAAAAAATATATTTTAAATCAAATTCTTCACCAAGCAATTTCAATTTTTGTGTTTGAAAATGTATTATTTTTTCTCAATTTTCAAAAAAAATTCCCCGTTATTTATTTACTTGTCTATTTTTAATTAAAAAACGGTTCTTCATATCTTCTCAGTGTTTCAAAAAAAAATTTTTTAAGCAAGAATCACCACTACTAAAATGCTACTTAAATGCTGAAATGATTTATATGGTCAAGTTGCATTGGAGACACCGGTTCTCATCAGATCACCAAAGTTAAGCAACGTTAAGCCTGGTCAGTTTTTAGATGGGTCACTATTTATGACTACCAGTGTTCACAATAAAATTTCATATTTTCTTCTTGAAATATAGCGCCTACTTGATCTAGCCACGCGCCTGCCTGTAAATTCAAAACCAGATGTAGAACCTATTCAAACATGACGATTAGAGTTTTAATAGTATAAAGATATATAAATAAAAATAATAATAAAAAGAATTCTAAATTTTTACCTTTTCAATTATTTGATTCATATTATTGTCGGCTTTATCAAATTAGATGTTTCTTTATGTGACCTACACTTAGAGTAGAAGAACAAAAACAAGCAAATGAATGTGAATATAACCCTGATCTAAAACTAGTTTCCTCAAGTGCAGAAGTTGCACATTTGTGATAATTTAATTTTAAGATTAATATCTTTAATAAAAATAATTTATTGATGCAGTAAAGATTGTCAAAGTGAATAAAAAGCTGAATTGTAATTGATCAGCTTTTGTGATAAAACTTTTATGCAAATAAATTTTGCTTTAGAAAAGTTATGGAAAAATGTCTTATTAAAAAAAAAACCCTCCCACTGCTTTTACATGCGATTAAAGTGATTTTGAGTGGTGACAAGATTGCCTATAAGGTTTGTTGTACTTGTTTATACAGCCTTTGTCAGTAAGACTTAATTTAAAAAAATTACACGGATTCAAGTAAAGACACTTTCTTTTTGAATTCTTTTTGATTTTATATTCTTTTGGCTTGTGTTTGATTTCTAATTACCTGCTTCTGCTTATGATTTGGGTTTAAGTTGTTTTTTCTATTTTCATCCTTCACGCTTTCTGCATTCTTGAGTTCCATTTATCTTTAGTTACATCTATTGTGTCTTGATAACATTAGTTTGTACAACAGCCAATAATGTTTGTCTCTCCTTTTAGGTTTTCTTTTCAAAGTCATGTAAGTGTATAAGTCTGAGTATAGAGGAGTTTTACTTCAGGCAGTGGAGAAATAGTCGGACTTTGGAATCATAATACGCTAGTTCAATATATCTATTGTTTAAATAAAAAAAAAACAATTTAGTACAATAAGCTAGTTCAAGTCTCTGTCATTTCATTTGTGTTAACATTTGGACTAATTCTCCAGTAAAAGGTATGAGCCCCCACATTCCCTCTAGCTATGGATTAAATATTGTATTATTCAAATAGCTGAGTGGGTACAAGAAAAAAAAAGTTGATAAAAATGTGTTTGATATTCTTTGAAACAAAAATAAACAAAAAAAAAACTTAATTTGAAGAATGGTTGCTGTTTTTATGTTTACAAATTGTAATATTCATTTGGATAAAAGCTCACAAAAAAATTTTAAACCTCAATAGACAGAACAGATTTCTACAAATACTAAATAGACAATAAAAGTTCATTGGACTTGGTCTATTGGTGTCTAAGAGAAAAGATAACATTTTATAAAACTTTATTTTTACTCTTTTTTGATACTTTCTCTTTGTTTCATTTCCATCTGAATTTTTCTGTCATCGAAAAGTCACTCACCAAATTATAATGATTCATTCAAACTTGATTCTGATGTGCAAAAGCTACAATATTATATTTACTTGGTGAGCACCAACCCAAGTTTGGCACAAGGCCAGCTTTACGTGCTCTTACCCAGGCTTTTTACATTTGGTGTTGCCCTTCACCTAGATGAGCTGCTCTCCCGAGTTAAAAAGCCCCATCTGCCTGAGGCTGCTAAAGGTGAATACAATGGCTTTGACTGAGATTTGAACTCACGTACCACGATTCCAGAGCTCGAGCTTTTACCAATACTCTACTGTTGCTGCAAAAGCTACAATATATTACACTTGCAAAACTGTTCTGAGTCCTAAAGTTTAGAATATGTGAGAACATTATCTGCACACATGTGAGCACACATACACACACATAAAAACATGTATACAGGCATACATACGTGCACTTACCTATGCTCACATACACATGCCCTCAGGCAGACGTACACGCACACCCACACACTAGTACATGTACACACGCACCCAGACACAAGCACACGGAAGTCCACTTGGGATAGTGGATAGACAGTCATAATTCGGAATCTTAATACACAAATTCGAATCCTAGTCATTCCTTTTCTTTTGTAATACCCTTGGGATAGGTATGAATTCCCACATTTCTTCACCCTATGGGTTGAATAGTGCATACTATGTAATTAAAAAAAAAACATGTGCACAAAAATTATTGTTCCTCACAATTAATGACCTAAAATGGTTGATTTTTTTTTTTAGCTAGAAAACACTATAATAGATTCACTTTTTTAAAAATTGATTGTGATACATTAAACAACACGTACAGAGGACAGTCCTTCATGTAAGACACCACACACTACATTTCATCCTAACATTATAACATAAACCAGGTATAACTCGAAATATGATTTATTCATATTATAATCATTCTATTTCAAATGGGATTATATATTTATATTTACTGCACTGCACAATGTAACTGTAATATGATGTATTTTCTCAATGAACTCAAATGGCTCTATTCTCACTCATAAAACCTTGATAGTGTGATCAAGATATTTATACATCTGTATATGTATGTTTATGCTTATGTATATACGTGTATGTACGTACAGATATGTGTGTCTTCCTATATGTACGTTTATAGGTTGTTTAATTTTACAGCATATCAACCCTTTTGGGTCATTTATTGCCAAGAACAATAATTGTTGTGCACATATACTTTTTTTAAATAACACAGTATGCACTATTCAACCCATAGGGTGAAGAAATGTGGGAATTTAAGGGTATTACAAACGTAAAAGGAACGACTAGGATTCGAATTCATGTATTAAGATTCCAAATTAGGACTATCTATCTACTGTCCCAAGTGGACTTCTGTGTGCTCATGTGTAGATGTGTGTGTACATCTGCTTGTGTGTGGGGGTGGGTGTACGTGTACATGTGTTTGAGGGTGTGTGTATGTGGGCATTGGTGAGTGCACATATGTATGCCTGTATATATGTTTTTATGTGTGTATCTATGTGTGCTCACATGTGTGCAGATAGGGTTCTCACATGTGTGCTCACGTGTTCAGCTTTGTGTGTGCTTGTATGTGCCTTTGTGTATTCTCGCATTTGTGCATCACAGGTGCGTCTTTGCATTTTCTCGCATATGCATCTTTGTGTGTGCACATCTGAGCATATGTTTAAAAAAAAGTATCATTCACTTTTTATGAGGAAAATAAAAACAAACGCTCATACAATTTTTTATACATGTGCCCAGTTTTAAATTAGACAAAACATAGAAACTGTCCAACGGACATTTCACATCAATATTGATTAAGACCAGATTCCAGAAGTTTATTTAACCCATAGGTAGATTTTATGATAAATGCAATATTCTTGAGAAACTCATTCCTTCCCTCTTGTGCATATATGTGCATTGCAATGGCTGTATCCCATCTGAAGCTTAGCACATAAACATACCATAAATGCTGAAATGATTTCATCACAATGGACAGCTTTTAATTTGTTCTGCTCAGATGAAAATTCTCTCAACTTGAGGGCTTGGAGGATTTATATGAAACCAAATAGACCATATTATAAATCAAATCTTTACAGTTATTGAGTGTTTTGTAAAAGAAATTACCATAGCTTAAGTTTAATAAATTCGATTTAAAATTATTAGTAAATTAAGCCTTTGAACCCTAAGAGGCCAATATATTGGCCCTGAAAACATAAGGCAAATAAAGACACTATAAAAACACAATATTTTGGCTTTAATATGTTCCTCTAATATAACAGCTCTGAGTGACTACTTAGTAATTTTTATAAGTCTGAGTTCAAAATTCACCCAATCGGAGAGTTATGAGTGGGGTTGTGACAATATATTTTCATTATTGAATATTCTTTGTCATAAGCCTACTAATCATACCGAATGAAAAGAAATAGTAAAATTACGAAGTAGTCAAGTAACAAGTAGAACAAGCTTTATTAAAAGTGTCTGTCCACTTGGGACAGTGGATAAGTATGCAGACTTCGTAATCGCAGTATGTAAGTTTGAATTTCAGTCTTCTGTTTTCATTCATATTTAGACTATTACCCTTGTAAAAAGTGTGGATTTGCATATTCCCCTCAGCTATGGATTAAATAGTGCAAAGTGTGTATTTTCAAATAGCAACGTGTTAATAAAAAATGATTGTCCTCGGGATTAATCAAAATAAAACAAATTGTAAAAAGGTTTATTGTCACATCCCTAGTTATGAGTTTTCAATTTCCAGCCCATAAAACATTTTACATGCTTCATTTAATTGACTCTATTCCCTCTTATATTGAATTTTATCCAATTAAAAAATGTATGATTTCTCAGGATGAACCCACGCCTCGACTCTAAATAAACATAAAAAATGTAAATATATATTTCACAGCTGATAAATTACAATTTTGGAGTGCTGAACTAAATGAGTTTGCTAACTTTATAAACACTTTTTTTGCCTTTTATAACTGTACAAATAACAAATTATCCTTTGGCTAAGGTAGAAAGCAGAAGGAAACTCTATTATTTTATGTCTCTACTACAATTCCATGAGTCTACTTGGAATATTTACAAACATACTGATTTACATATCTAGAAATCCTGTGGTAATTTTAATAAAAGGTTATTAAATAATATTCTATACATACTAACTCTGCTCCCAAAGTAACTCATCTGGGTGAAGGACAACACTGATTCCAAAATAATGGCAATGATCTCGTAAAATCAGGCCTTTGCTTAACTCGGGTTGGTAAGCAACCTAGTATATTTCATAAATCTTATTATCTTAGTACATATGTAAATTGGAAAAAGGTGATATTTTTCTTACAATGACAAGATGTAAAAAAAAATAATGAGCAGTGCACAGAGAAAATACGCTCCAGCAATTTTATGTTTGAAAATAACCATAATTCCTAACTTTATAATTTTTGATCTTACTCTATCCTACCAAACATAATTATTGATATACAGCCATAAAGAAAATTGTTATGCCAAAATTCCTGTTTGATTTATGTATCGTTCTGTGTTATTTATCACTGATTCGCTTTCTTAGAATGTAAGGTTGTCCCAAAAGTCATAGGAAAAGTGTCAAAAACTATTTAATTCGAAGCTGGCTAAATGGTACATTTACCAGATTCGATTGCAGAAAAGTCTTGGAAAATTATGTTCTTTATTTTGAGGAATAATTTTTTTTTTTTTTTTCATTCCTTCAAAGTATTTAAGAATTTTTTGGACAACCTAATATTTCTATTCTGTAGTTTTACGTCTTTTTTAGACTTCTTAAAAAGATTTCCTTAGTAGGATTCACAGATGGATTCCTCAGATCCATTAAAACTGACGAATTCATCAAGAATAATACAACAAATCACAATAAGGATAAACCAACCCTTTCATAGGGCAACAAGATGAAGCATTGGTAAAAGCTTGGACTATGGAATCATATTACACGATTTCAAATCCCAGTCAAAACCATTGCATCTACCTTTACCTGCCTCGGGCAGATGGGGCTCGTTACCTCAGGAGAGTATATCATCTAGGTGAAGGGCAACACTAATTTTCAAAAGCCCTAAAAAGGTCTTCCAGGTTTGGTGTAGAGCATAGAGCTAGCAACTCTTTCTCGTAAAACATGTTACGAAAACAGCAAAAGAATATATTTGCTGCTCAATGCGCCAATAGTTGTAACAGTTTTAGAAGAATAACCCTTTCATAGAATATGACTAATTAAGCTCTTGGGAATGTTTAAATATCTATCCTAGAAAAAAACAACAAACTTATAAATGAGGTAAAGTCAATGCAGGTGCAATCAAGACTTTAAAGCTTCAGCATTGTTATTAACTTTCTAATTGTTAAACATTTCCTCCCACCCACTTATGTTAACAATTAGAGATGATTTGATGATTATCAATGAGTTAAAAAAGGGAATTTAAACTTTTCCTATGAAAAAAAAATGATGCTCATTTTTTTTTTTTTTTTTTTTTTTTTACTAATCCTAATTATTGTCGATCTTTAGGAATTTCAAACTGGACATATTTTTTTTAATTCATTAAGGGGATAAACTGTTTTTATTCAATTATCAATTCCTACGGCTACTCTGAGTTGGATAATCGGTTTAAATCAATCCCATTTGCTAATGCTCAATTTTTCAAGGATTTCTAAGTGTTGGTGAAAAATTAGCATAGAAAATCATATTTTAAATGACAGGCCTAAGATTTCTCAGTGCTTTAGCCAGCATTCAAGAATTGTTATTAAAGAAAAAATACTTTTATCCCTTGAAGGTGATTGGGTTTTAGATGGCTTCCATGTATAACCAACCCTAAAGAATAAAAGTCTTAAATAGAAATCTTTCCATAGCAAACTGCCTGTCAGCTGAAAGCAGCTTGTTGAAATTTTCAAAAAACTGTTTTCGATTTAGAATATCTTTTTCTACAAAGTCACCACCATTATCAATGCACTTTTGCCAATGATGAACGAGGCGTTCCATTTTTGCATGCAGAGTGTGATTTCTTGCATCTCTGTCAAAACTCTGAAGTCAATTTACTCATCTCCTTATATCAATTGCATTGGCTTTGTAAACGTTCAACAGGAGCCGGTGAATATTGATCCATGGAATTTTTTTTTTGGAATTCAATGACGATTTCCTGCTTCTAATGCATCTCCATAACAGTAGCTGCTTTCATTTATTGGCAAAAGTGCATTGGGAATTGAGGTGACTATTTTAAGAAAAAAATTGGAGAACAAAAAGTCACTCATTTTAATTGTGCCACTCCTGTATTAGTGGCTCTTTAACTTTTAAAAGATAACTTTAAAAAAATATCATTTTTGGAACAAACTTTGTATTAACATTAAATGTCAACCTGATTGACCACCTGATTAATCTATTTTGCTACTTTCTATTTGTTTTATTTCCATTTGCATTTTTCCTTATCAAAAAGTCACTCACCTTATCGTAACACCTGACATCATGCTGACTTAAACTATTTTCACTTTTCACGAATATAGTATAACTTATGTTGAGATCTAAACAAAATTATTCCAGCATAGATTTGGCAAGGAATATAATGAAAAAGGCTATAAAGCGTGTATTAACAAGTTAACATTAACAGCATCAGATAGTGCTACTGTAAATATTGCGTGCATGGCGACTTGATAATTTGTTGTCATAGTGATATAGAACACAATGCCGATTTAATGTATCTAAGCAGACTAGAACATTGAATGATGTTATATAAAGATAGATCTAAAGATAGAGTAGCAAAGTTGGAACATTGGTAAAAGCTCGAGCTCTGGAATCTTAGTACACGAGTTCAAATCCTAGTCAAAACCATTGCATTCACCTTAATTGCCTTTGTGCCAAACTTGGTTGGTGCTGATCACCAAGTAAATAGATAGTAGATAGATCTAATCTGATTTTCCTAAAGTTAGCTTTGACAAGTATGAAAAACTTTTTGCATTGGCTATGCGCCAAACTGTAAATAAGCGTCTTTTGTGAGATTTTTTGAGATTTGGATATTGTACTCTTAAGTCTATTCGCGTAGTAACTAGGCATAAAATTTGTTGATCAATTCTTACTTCAAAGAATATATGTTGATTGTTCCTGTTTTTCTTGATTAACTGCCAAATTTGCATTCTATAAAAAATTCTTACTCTTATAGAAAATAGTATTTATACTTGTATTTGATGTATTTGCATTAGTTTTTCGGTAATTTGATGAATGACCACTTAGGAATAATAAGATACTGAATGTTACGACGTGAAAAATACTCAGGTAAGTGTCTGGGTGCAGTTGAACGACTGGGAAGGAACATCTGTCGGACAGGCAGCAAGGCAGGTCTCAGTGAGTCAACAACCCGCCAACTCAATGCAACCTACACAGTGGACACAACCTGGCACTCTCTCTCCTTTCCACCCTCTTTGTATAAACCAGTGGCTTTCAAACAATTCTTTGACAGTGCCCTCTCCACCCCTGGATAAAAATGACAGTGCCCCACCTCTTCCAATGAATGCCATAACAACGGTACATCTAGAGAATATATGGTAGAAGTAGACAGGCATATAACGTCTATTTGCAGTGACTGGTAAACCTTTAATTAAATTAGCCTGTTTTTCTAGCCTTTCTACCAACACTTACTGGACATTTTACTGTAATTTGTCTAAGGCCTTCTTCACAATTTTAACGCCATCTCATCCTACTACTTACTCGCCAGCACTCACCCTGGGTATTCATATCGCTCCTAGGGGGGCAGTACCACCCACTTTAAAAAACATTGGTATAAAAAAATTAAGTAAAATTTTTGTAAGAAAAATTAAGTTAAATACACATATCAAGCTTTCCCTGAAATCCTTAACCGCTTAAAACTTGTTTTCTACATGATATCACTTTTCCAGCTGTTACAGAATAATTATTATACAACAAGGTGTATCTCTAGTTGGTGGGGATATGCCTTAGAATTTGAAAATCTAGTGGATTTAACATGACGTAGTTTTAAATTTGACTGGTGGCTTTGAAATTTATCAAGTAAGTTTTGATGCTTTGTAGATGATTGTGTTTTACATATCCCGAAGGAATACAGTGCATATATATGTTTTAGACTAAAGTTAACTTAATTAAGAGTTAATTTCTGGGAAACTAGTATGAATAAATCAGATTTTTGTTATTTGAATTTTTAAATTAAATAATTTTAGAAATAGTTTTTTTTTTGGTCTTTTGGCGCGAGCTGACGGCAGGCGTGTCTTCAAGTCAGGGGGGTATGAGAGTGTTCAGTGCCGTTAATCTAAATTATATATTTAAAAAAAACATTATTCTCTCTGTGTTGTGGAGAGAGAACACGGAAAACACATTTACCTAGAACAAAGGCTTTAATGTACTAATGGAGGGGACAGGAGAGTATACAGAAAAAGGGAGACAATTAGACAAGCAAGGGAAGATAATAAGATAACAGTAAATATAAAGATGTATAGGGAGTTTTAATATTACAAAACTCTGCAAGTTTGATTTAATAACAATTTATTGATGTTTTTATTAGTTATAAGCAATGGTCTTAGTTGTGAATTTTCTCATTGTGGAGTGAAGCGGAGCCTCCAAGTTTTACAGATAACAAAAAAGTGAGTCTGAAATATGGTCATGTTACATGCGATATGATTCAAGTATCGGTGTTGTTGTGTTAGCATTTTTATTTCAATTTTTTTGGTGAAGATAAACAGAGAAATAAATTCATCAACTTTCATAAAACTTATTCTATATCTATTTTGTATGAAGATTAAGTTGGTTATATTTTCATTTTTGGAATTCCATATTTCTCGCCTGCTGAAGATCGTTTCAAATGTCTATTTAAATCTTGTATCCAGTGTAGTGAGCTTGTTAACTCCAGTGTGTAATAGACCCCTAGCAGGGGAGTTCTTAAACGATTCATCACAAATATCAAGTCCTGAAATAGAAGCAAGTAAAGCTCTGCCAACATCCGATGCTTTTATTTACTACAGAAAATAACCCCCCCCACAAAAAAAAAACACACACACACACACAGAGAAAAAATATGCTCGCATAGAATGATTGAGAATTTAAAAAATAGTTGAGCCTATCCGATACACGTTTATCCAGAGCGGGAAATACCAATGTTAGTATCTTGGGGCATGGTTCAACCACTGGGTAGATGCACCCTTAGCCTTTGGTTAGGCTGGCATCTAGTGATGGTGTCACAATAAAACACTCTAGATATCCCTAGCGTAGCATTGGATATTCTGCTATGGTTAGGGACGAGGGCCAACAACATAGTTCGTAAAAAAAGAAAGTCACAGAAACCGCAACGACAGTAAAGAACGTCTTTGCGGTATTGTGTTTCTCAGAGGAATCAAGAATCTTAAATATAAACAAATCGCCCAACACACGACGGGCTTGGACGTTTGGATTAATAAACTGCAATAAACACAAGCGGCAGATTTGCGATATAGGATGCGAAGTTAACACGGAAAAAGGTATTTATAACTTAACGGATAGAGCAACTTCAGTAATTATCTTTCGTCAGAATCAAAGGTTATATTGAACTAAGAATATTGCTCATGAAAAAGCCTCCTGATTTATTTTTATTTTACCCACTTGGATCAGAGAAGATTGCAAATTACATCGTTATGATGACTGAACTAATGAATTCATGACCTGAAGGTTTCATCTCTATGTGACATATATTGATGGTGTGAGATTCTAAGAAAATGAACCCATTCATATATGTACACTAGAATCAGAGATACGTCATTGAGTTTAAGTAAAATTAAATTGATCAACATTCATCGGTGCCTGTTAAATGTTTACGGAGCTGATGCAGTTGGTGTCAACACAGTTAGACGTGTTTGCTGATTTCAATGACAAAGCGTTCACCAGACTCGAAAATGGGTTGTCTCGATCATTGCTGGCAAAAGGTAATTTAAAATATTAGTGACTATGTAGAAATAATAAATTCTAGAACATAAAAAGCTGGTTGTTTTAATGGCGCTTCCCCCTTTGGTGCTCTTTAAATTAAAAAGAATAAATTTAACCCTTTAAACCCTAAAGAACCAAGATATTGGCCCTGGCGACTTAAGACAAAGGAAGACAACTTCTACCTTTGGACCATGACCAAGTAATATTACCAAAAGTAGTCACTCAGAGCCGTTCTATTATAGAACCATATTAGGGTCGAAATGTCAGTGTGTCTTTTTTGCCTTTGGTTACTAAGGCCGATATATCGGCCATCAAGGGTCGAAAGGGTTAAAAAATTAGTTGCATTACTTTTGGTTTGCCCTTTTCTTCGTTTAATTTTCTAGGCCTCAACACATTTAGGACATATCAAACTATGATTAAGAGTCCAATTTATTTTTACCCGAAAGAACGTTGTCTGTATTAGTGGTGAAAACACTCTAAAGTAGAACAAAAATAAATCTAAAATGGCGTAGATTACGAATATAGATAACTCTTTCGCTATTTCGTCATACAAAGTGCGTCGCTATGTCTGAAAGCCGTGAGTTATCAGCTAACCAGTTTCTACATTGCTAAAAAGCAACAATATCTAAATGTTTACACACACACGCGTAAGTCTGCACGCATAACTGAGAGGCACTTGTGCAGAAAGCGGTGCCTATATATAAATACTAGATGAGCTGTTAAGTGAAAGGATAACAGCGTTTAAGTACTTGGATTCTATAAATTGTAATTGAAAAGGTCGCTAATGAAGATTCGGATACGGATATTGGTTAAATAAATACTGGATTTACAAATAAAGACGAAATATACAGAGAAATGGTAGCTCATAGTACTTAAGTATACAGGGACTCTTTACTTTACGCGTGTTCACTTTTCGCGTTTTAGGATTTAAGCGAGGTGATCACCAACAAAAATTCGTCACATTAAGCCTTTAGTTCGAATTTTCGTGTTCTTTCAAAAGCCTATTGATGAATGTCACGCCATTAAACAAGAAAATAAGAAATACAATGTATTTATGGTCTCACAGGTTATTTTTATTACCCATCCCAAATTCGCCACCCTCGTATGCCCTGTCATCATCATCGGCGGTCACTCGTGGTCGAGTATGACTGTCCTTCGACTTGGTTCCTGTGGACTCTTTCAGGAAGACGCCTGCGCATGATGTCTTTTAACGTGGGGAGACTGATGCCCCTGCAGTCACCACACGGCCACTTGGCAAAGCATGGCTTGTTCCAATGGCATTGATAACCACGACGACTGGAGGCCATCCTCTGTTACAGCCTTCATCCGTCTTCTGTGCAGTTGTATCATTTTACACATCATCCGCCGTTGAGGTCTTGCACTATTCAACCCATAGCTCTGTAGTCTTCAGTTCAGCCAATATGTATTATTTAAATTCACATTCCGCGAAAAATCACTTTGCACTACCCCTTCAGGAACGTAAACTTCGCGTAAAGTGAGAAGTCCCTGTATAATAATATTACAGTTTGAAAGAGTTCGTGTGTGTTTATGGGTGAGTTCCCACAATAGATACTTAATTTCAAAGCTTGATCAACAAGTTACTTTCATTTTTGGATTGATGCTCATTGGATTCATCATTCATATCTTATCGCATAGTGATGTGCATAGTCTGACAATTGGTTTCCTTGGAGTTGCAGAGACACCGCGTGAAGGTTTGATACTTGCTCTATTACAGTACCTGGTGTTCTTAAATGGTCACCCATCTAACTAGTGACCAGGCTCGACGTAGCTTAACTTCGGTTATCTTACGATAACCGGTGTCTCCAACACGACTTGACCGTACACATGGGATAAAGATTTTATATACTAATAATCTCTCACACAGATTTTTGAGGCGCAAGAGGTTTCACATTTTAATGGTACCACCCCTGTCCTCGAAGCTCTTAACTTTATAACAAATAACTTTTTTAAAATACGTCTCATTACTTTTGGACAAGTCCTTGTTCAATAAGTCTTGGTGGAGGTTTGTATTTTATCCTTTTGTGTTATAAAAAATCCCTGGTAGGAAGGGGAAAGAAGCTTGTCTGCATTTGTTATAGGAACTCCTAGAGATGAGGCTTTTATTAATGTAGTGAAAATCAACAACTATTTATGATAAGGACAACAATGGGTAAAGAATAAATTATTAAAAAGTGTGTCCATATTATCCGTAAGAACCGTAGTTTGTTCATGATTTGGAGGAATGACATCATTTTTAGTAAGAAAAAATACTTATAGGTCTCAATAGTTTGGGCATACTAACATACTGTTTATTCTAAGCATTTAAGCATCACCTGCCTGTATAATTCAATATTTATTAGATCTTTTTATGATGGAAATGTTCTCTTTCATTGTTAGAACAATATTTACGGTGTTTACTCTTCACCTACAATAAGTAATTGTCTTTCGTTGGAATCTGGATATTGTAACCATCAAATATAAAAAAACACAATTGCTCTTTTTATGCAGTAAATTTGATAAGTAGACAAGATATGTTTTTCAATTGATGTAATGTAATGATTTTTCTTCGCGGACGAAGATCAAGGAAGCACTCTCCAAAGCTTCCTGGCACGGTCTTGTAAAACGAGTTCAATGTGAGAATGATAAGTAGGTAAGCAGTGCATGCAGTTGTGTATTACGTCTGGTGCCGCATCGAAACGAAACGGATAACCTATCTGATTCTCTTAACAAAACTAGAGGAGAATTAGCGGAAAGGCACATATCTACTAAGAAGACAAGCTATGTTTTTCAATATTTGAATGCTATATTTACTTGGTGAGCAGCACCAACAAAGTTTGGCACAAGGCTATTTTAAGGTGAATGCAATGTTTTTTGCTAACTGATCTGTTCTAGTATTGCATCTATGTCCATTATAGTGTCAATAAATGAGATGTTCTGAGACTAAGTCGTTCTCTGAAAATCAGGCCAAAAATTAAAGAATTAGACTCAGAAACTCTGCTTATTAGCTGGAAAATAGGGTAGTTCGTATTTAGATAATTTCTTAAATTAATGCTTGTAATATATATATATATATATATATATATATATATATATATAAATTGTAAGACTTCTTAGTTGAGTTACTGGTGAGTTTAGAGGTGTTAATTAATAACAAAAGTGCTCGATACTGTT
>JAUZSX010293361.1:0-13920 GCA_034780655.1 Idiosepius hallami
CGAACGAACGAACGAACGAACGAACAGGCCTCGAAACATAGGTTCCCCTCATTAAAAATCGGGGTACCAAAAAAACATAAAATGTGCAGAAATTTGAATTAATTATTATTTTTAACTCAAATTTAAAAATTTCTTTTTTCTTAGAACGAAACATTTAAACCCAAGTTCTTTTTTTCGAGAAAACCAAAATCACGAGAAGTTATTTATTTATTGTGACGTAATTTTATTCTTTTCTTGAATCACAAAAAAAATTAAGGATTTTCTGTTATATTTTGACATTTTGATTTTTTTGAATTTTTTGGTAAGAACAAATTATTGTATTTGGATTTGACTGTTTAAAGAAATCGCTAAAAATGAGTCTAATTTCAATTTACGTGTCTTTTCAAACATTGTGTGTGTGTGTGTTATTTATCCAATTTATTTAATCATTTCTTATGAAGGAAGAAACTAACGTCTCGGATAATTTTTTTATCATTCTTTTTTCTGTATGAAAATCTACTTCGGGACAAGGGCTAAGTACAAAATCTAAAAGCTTCTTATATCTCTTGCTTCGATATCACCTCTTAAAAAAAAAAAAAGAACAATAGTTGCCCCCAGGGATTTTACTGAAATCAGAGTGACAACAAGTCAAGTCTCCCCTTTAGCTCCCAGGGTTTTCAAATTCATTACATTCACTTTAAGCTGTCTTGTGTCTAACTTGGATTTCTTTCAAAGTGAGTCGATAACCTTGGGTTTTCATCCCTTTGTGTCTAGTTCATAGTCTTCCAACTCTGCCAACGCCTAGAGGTGATTCCTAAAAGCAGAGTGAAAATAAGTCTTTTCTGGCGCTATTTCGATATCTTGTAGTCAATGATTATTGCAGGCCCTCCTCATTCAATTACATTTTTTTTAATTTATTCTACCATCGAAAAAAGTAGATTTTTTTAAATACAGGGTTGTTTATATCCATTGTAAATTAAATGAACTTTTAACGAATGGAAAAAATGTTTTATCTCAAACACTTTTTTAAATATTTTGTAATAAAGATTTTGTCATTTTAGACTTTTTGCCAACAGATTGAAATTAGTCTCTTTTGGTTTTATAGCTTTCTTTATTCTCTATTTATTCTTATTGGTTTTCTTTGTATTGTAAGCTTGTTAGTTTTTTTCTCTTGCTTTCTAGCTTTCTTTTTATTCAAGTTATGTGTTTAGCATTTTTAAACAATCATTAATATCTGAATTCATGTTTGATGCATTTCATTTTTATACATTTCTTATAACTGATTTGTGCTACGCTACAACATACTTCCTTATTTTTATTTCTTGTGATAGTTTTTAATTAATAAAGAAAAATAATTCATTATTGGTGTCAAATCCTCAAAAGAGTTTTCTGTAATGATGTTCAATATCTAATAAAATAAGCCTGTACACAGATTTCCATAAATTTTATATAAAGTTGATTCTCAGAGACCTTTGGGTACAGTTTTTCACATGTAGGGTTATTTTATACAAAGAAACATAAAAGGGAAAATGAAAAATAACAAAAGTAAATATTTGAAATAAAAATAAAATTTAGATAATATTACTATATAAGGTTAGTATTAACATTTCAGTTTATTAGATAAACATGGGAATTCACCTCAAAAGATTTTGAATGTGAATCTATATGACTTTTTTAGTTAATGAAATAAAATGATGTATCAATAATAGGGCTGTGTGTCAACATTCTTTTATTAAAGAATATGCTTATCTCATCCCTAGTTATTAAGACTGTGATAAAAATATTTTTAATAAAAGTTTGTTGTCACAGACCTAAAAATAAGTAAAGAATTAAAATAAATGGTAAAATTGCAAAATAGTAAAGTCTGTGACAAGAATAATCTTTTAAAAAAAGCATCAGTCTAAGTAATTAGCTAAGAATAATAATACTTAAATATTTTTTTTTAATATTTTTTTCCTAATATATGTTTATGAAAGTTGAGAAACATAATTTTAGATCAAGATTTGAATTTAAATTTTATGACTTTTTATTCAAATTAAAATGTCAATGTGACCAAATGATCGATGTCAATTGCTTGTGGCTAATGACAATTAAAATGTCTACTTGATGCTTACCTGTTTTGATATGACATGAACCTATCTCAAATGCTTAGATTCTACTTTGCCTTAAGGCCAGAACTTAAACACTTAGCATTTTCAATGATTATTTTTGTTGACATACAATTTACTAGTTATCTAGGAAGAAAATTTTTCCAGATAACATTTTAAGAAATCAATATAGCTGTTCTCAAATAGGATTTATACAATATCATATTGGACCACCTGTTTTTATATTTCTTTTGTGCAAGTTTTATGCATCAATTTACGATATGAGTGACAGTTTACTTTTGTTGTCCATATAGTCTACACTTGCTGTTTTCCTGGCTCTTGCAGAACTTAGCTCTTATACAGTTGGTATGGAATGCACTGTCCTGTGCAGCAATTAGTTGTGATTTGGTTTCTCTGGCTAAGTATCCATTCTGAAGCCATTCCCATGTGCTGATGCATGTAACTTATTTAATCTGTCTTAGGAATTCTTCTTGAAGTGGTTTTGTTTTCCATTTTAGTTTCCTATTTTCTGCTGGATTCAATTTTTTTTTGTTTTTTTGTTTTGTTCACTAATCTTTGTAATTCTTTCTACTCACATCATATTTTGGGAGGAGATAATACAATTGAAACTAGTTAATTAAAAAAGAAAAATCTAGTGTTTATAGACAATTTTTTTCATTAAGTTAATTTTAGAATAATTTGTTTACATTAGATTAGCTCTTGTTTAGAAATAAAGCTTGAATTTTTTTATTTATTCATTTTAATTCTATTTTGAAGCCAAAGGCATTTCCTCCTTTTTCTTGATTTTGTTATTTTGATCAACCCCTTCTATACTATTTGATTAATGATAAACATATTCTATTTTTCAAAGATTTAAAAAAAAAAGGTATTAAATGAATAATCAAAGAAATATTTGAGATTTGAATTTATCTTTGTTGCTTTAATTTCCCTAAATAACAAAAACTAAAATCTTTGCAGCAAAAGTTTAAAAAAATATTTTAGCTATCATTCTGATTTTTATGCCAATTATTACATTTCCAGCCAATATTTATGAATAAAAATTAAACTTTTCCAGTTACAGAATTCTGGACATTCATCCTGTTCTCATTAACATAAAGCACCCTTAAACTAACCCAACTTTAAAAATAGATTTAATAGTTTTATGTGATATATATTTAAATATTTTATTTGTTACTACTAAGAATTATTATCAACCAATAAATTAATTTCAGATGATTGTTCCAAAACACAAAGATTAAGCATTAAATCTTATGGGAACCATTATTTTCTAATTACAATTTTCTTTGGTATTAAAAGGATTATTTTTTATCAATTACAAAAATAAGTATCTATCTAGTGCTATTGGACTTAAAGGTTGAGAAAGCTGCCTAAATGCATAAAAGAGAGAGATGAATGATTCACCCATAATATGTATAAAAATCAAAAAAGAATAAAGAATATGTGCTTAAAACTCCTGAATCGAGACTTATTCACAAAACTACAAAATATCCATTGCAATTTTTATCATTATGATATTTACTTGGTGAGCACCCCCAAGTTTGACCCAAGGCCATTTTTACTTGCTCTTACCCGGGCTTTATATATTTGGTGTTACCCTTCACCTAGATGAAATGCTATTCCTAACTAATGAGCCCCATCTGCCCAAGGCTGCTAAAGTGAAAGTAATGGTTTCGACTGGGATTTGATCTCGCATAACACGATCTCACAGCCCGAGCTTTTACCAATGCTCCACCATTGCTGCCCTTCACAGATCTTTTTTATCATTATAAATGAAAGTGTTTGTTGGTTTCAAAACAAACACTTTCATGTTGGCATTTTGAGAATAAATTTCTTCCCAAGTGTTTTTTACAAATATGCTTTACTGTTTAATTTTAGAATATTGTATGTCCCTATGATAATATATAAATAAAAATAGAATCTAATGTTTACAAAACTAATTCCTTGTAGTGTTCAGTGACCAGGTGAAACAAGAATTTTTCAAAAGTGCAAAGTTAAAGAAATGGTATTTATCTTTTTTATTCCTAAGATTATTTAATGTTGCTTTTTTTAAACCAGAAACAAGAAAAGAACAAGTTGCTCTATCGAGAATATGCATTGGCCACTCAAACCTTACTCACTCCTACATACAACAGTCTAAACAACCACCACAATGCCTGACATGTCAGATAACAGGTCTTCATAGAATGTGAAGCCTACGCCTTGGAACTTTTTGAAATTTTGGACAAACTTTAAACATATGAGTAAAAAAAAAAGTAACAGAAAGGATTTTCCAGGAAAAATCCGTCTGCCCCTTTTGTAGATGAGGGTATTTTGGCTAAAAATTATACTTTTGTGCTGATCACAAATGATTGAATGTCTGTTCCTAAGAGCATTTTGGGGCTTATGTGCAATTTTTAAATCTCTTTCACTTCTCCAGGATTTGATAACATGACAAAGTAAAACTCTATCTCTGCAATCATAAAGTATGATTGTATTGTTTTGTTTTATTGAATTGAGTTTTTGATTTTGTTCATTTGTCTATTTTATTTGTGAATAAATTGAATAAAGTTATTAGGTGCTGTAGCAAAGCTTGTTCACAAAAAAGCTACAAACCACTGCCTCAGATGAATGTCACTTGGGCTTATATATGACTACTATACCATAAGTCTGTTAGGAAGGTTTCTGAATTTCATATCTAATTAATTCCATTGAGCACATTGGGCAAAACAGTTCAAATGTAAGAACAAAGCTAAGAACAAATGTTTAATTATTTTAATAATTGTTATTAACAGAATTAATCTGATAAATTCAAACAAGCATTATCCATTAATGTTGCAGAAATGATGAGAATAGATGTTCAAATAGTTTGAATCATGGATATAATCACAACACATACTGTCTGATTGGCAATATCTTTTGTGAATGTAATATTAAAGATGAGAATAGAAATGCAAACAATTTAAAGGGTAATGATAAGCCAAACTTATCTTATTCATTCAACCAATAATAAATCCTTAAATTTTGCTAGTTTTGTTTTCTATGTTGCTTTTATTTGTATTCCTTTCTTCAGCTGAATCCTGTAAACAATTCTTTGTTTTTTTTTCTGTTTAAATGAGGACAAGAACTTGCTGAGTTGCTGACAAAGAATATTAAATCCTACAAAAAAAAAAAACACCGTCTTTATAAATGACTGGCTATTGTCTTGATTCTTACTGTGAGAATGTTCACTGTGACAAGTGGAGTTAAGTATTCCTTTGCTTCTATGGATAATCACAATATTCCTAACCCATTAAAGCATTCACATGGATTTACAGAAGTTTACACTCCAGTTTCAACTTTTAATTATGAAGGTATGGAAAAATAACACATACATCTTTATAAGCAGGGCCATGGTTAGGGGCCACGCAGACCCTGCAATTACGTTGGGGATGCAAGCTCCTTATTGGCCGCAAGGCTCCTTGGCTTCACAGATCTTTTGTAATTAAAAAAAATTACCAAAATAATTCGATATTAGGATTAACTAGAAAATCATTATCACACTTATATGTTGAAATATACATCTATCAATCCATCTATATGTCAGCCTGTCTGTCTCTGTTTTTCTATCTCTCTCTCTCTTTCTCTCTCTCTCTCTCTATATATATATATGTGTATGGGGGTGTATAGATTGTGTGTGTATATGTGTGTTTGTACACACATATATATATATATATATATATATATATATAATGTATATGTGTGTACAGATAGTCTTTGATCAAAGCCTTCAGTACTTCGATGGGATGCAAGTTGCTTTTTTAGGGTAAAGGGGCCTCAAGGTGCATTCTATGTCATGGCCACTATGCAGCTAATCATGACCCTATTTATAAATCATAGATTCAATATTTTAAAGTATTCTATAATATTTCATGTTATGTTCTCTTGAGGCTAGATTTTAATCTGAACTGTTTAGAAAGTGATATGGTACTGTATGTTAAAATCAAAACATGCAAAAAAGATTTTAAAACTATTTGAATCAATGATAAGAACTTATCAGTTGGTAATATTCTAAAAGTTGCTTTAAAAATCTTTCTTTAAAACAAAACATGAAGGTTTGTCCAGCTTTTGTCCACTTTAACCATAATTCCAGATTTGTGTAGCTTTAAGAATTCTTTTTGACTACAGTAGAGGGTAGTGTATTTCTCTGAGTCTGGATGTGGGTGCATATGCATGTAATGTTCATATGTATGTGTGTATGTGCATACAGTTTTTTTTACTCATTAGCGACACCAGGTATCTTGTCTTTCCTGTCAATTAAATAATCTAATTACTTAACTTGATTAAAGTTTCTGTGCAATTTATTTTTCGGATGTTTTTGTCATTGGGTGATTTTGCATAAGCAGACTATTTTCTATGGCTGTTTAAAAATTGTACCTTTCAGTCAGTGGACGAAATTGGAATGGGTGTTATGGCAAATTGGACTTTTTGCAAATGGACAATTTGACCTGAAACCCTCAGTAATACTTACTCCTTTGGTTTAATTAACCCTGGGACAAGAAAAATTATAATAGTGATTATTTGTTCAATTAGGTCAATTTTTAACATTGCTGAAGGATCAATAGAGATAATACCAAGAGTTTTCACAAGTTATACAAATAGAAAAACTGCAATGTATAAATGTCATTTGTAAAAAGTACCTAGCAACAGAGTTTTCATTTCTTATAACACATAACTGTGGACTTTTGCATATTCTTATCAAAAAAATTTTAATGTATTTTTTATTCAAGAATGGATGCCAAATTCATTATAAAGATATTAAAATGATTATCATTGCTATTATTAACTACAATATATCCAATTAATCCCTACAATCATTTAAATTTACCAAAAATAATTATTACAGATTTACATAAATAAAATGTGCTATAATTTTTTAACTTTATGGAAATGTTTTTTTTTAACTAAATTTATAATAAGAAACAATTACTGATTATAAAATATTAAGGTTAAATAAGATTAAATTTTCATTTTTAGATTTGAAACTTTCTTTTTTCTCGAAGCTATTAATTTCAATTTTTTTTTTTCACTCCCAACTTTAAACACAAGTCTTTTTATTTATTTTAGTCTCTTTATACATTTTATTCTATTGTTCACTCTTTATAATTGAAGTTGATAACAAATTCTTTGTGAATTTAAATCAGATTACCCTTTTCCACGTCCATCCCCTGAATTATCCTTGATAATATTTGTCAGGATAGTGGTACCTAACATTGCTTTGTATCACTTAACATTAACCTTCCAAATAACACTGCAAAAAACAATATAAGGGATCATTAAAGATCCTGTTTTCTTACCTCTGTGAAAAGCTTGGATATTTTGTCTTGTATTTGATAAATTAACAAATTTAAAAAAATATATATTGTTTATTTTTTTTTTTACTTTATAATAAAATTCTACAATATTTAGAATTTTATGTAAATGAATAGTACAGAATTTTATTGAACAGTAAAAACAATAAAAAAACCTTTTTTTTCATCCAATATTTGAAAAATTTGTTACTTAATCAAATATTTTTAATGTTTTGATTGTTAAAGTTGTGTAAGAAAAAATATACACCCTTTACGCATGCCACAACATTTTCTAAAAAGAAAAAAATATTATTAGTAATATATTAAAATAAAAGTTAAAATAAGCAAATAAAAAGGTTTTATTTTAAATTTAAAATTAAGATTGAGTCAAATATAAATTATTAAATTTCGATAAAAAATTCTAAATATTGATTGGTTGTAGCATGGAATTCAATGTTTTTATTTCCAAATAGTAATTCTATTTGCAATAAATAATCTTAAGTAAAACTTAAGTTGGTAAAAACAAATAACTGAAATATTAAATGAAAATTGAAAAGTTCACATTTCAAATAAAATGCCAATTCTTTTATTTCTTTCTTGGTTTCAAAGTTGTTATAAATATAATTTTCAGAAGGAAGATGTACTGTATGATGCATACAAATACAGAATATCAAAAATATTGTAATAGTCTTTTTATAATTCTAATGAAAAAAGTTTTGTGCTTTAAATGACTGAAAAAAATTTAATCTTCAGTTTAAATAAACTCTAAAAGTGCAACAGCTAACATGCAATTTTGACATGAATAGTACATCTTAAGAGCAAAGCATGAAAATTGGCACAGATGTTGATCAAACCATACTGTTTCCAAATCAGTCATTGGACATAGTGATTTCCGCCATTTTCAAGATGGCTACCACCTTTTTCAAAATGGCACCACTTTCAACAACCAAATTACAGAAATATAAATATATATCTTTATTGTAATCTTTTCTTTTCTAAATATCAATAATTTTAATGTAAAAGGCTTTATATATTGTGTGTTTGCTTGTTTGTTTTTTGTTTGATTCACAACATGTTAAACTTTTTAAGTCAATTAATGTCTAGAACAATCATTTTTGGCTATTTAATTCATTGCTGCAGGGAATTTTATGATTTTTTTATTATATGAGTGAAGCAAAAATGACTATTCTTTTAAAAAAAATCTTTTAAAAAATCTATCCATAAACCTGATAATAGTTTAATTCAAAATGGCAACTAAGAAACTTTTGTTCTATAATGATTCTGTATTTTAAAAAATTGAGATTTTTATTTATTTATTTTTTGTATATTTCCTAGACAATATCATTTCAGCTTTGCTAGTTTTTGAAATATATTTCAGTTATGATTTATCAAAATCTGCAGTCAACATTGCATCTAATCAATCCAATCAATCAATCCACCAATGCAGTGTCTGAAGAGAAGTTATTCTTATTTTTCAATTGACAAGAATTCATCTATATTTTTAATATTCACTTTTGACCAAAAAATGAGTCTTTAAAAACATTTTGCAACGAGTCTTATCAAAATGAATAGGTTTCTTGGGATATTGTTTATTATAATTATTTGATCAAATATTTCTCAACAAATTAAGAAAATTAGGTACCAGCCAATATAACCTATGACAGTATAACCTATGACCTATTACAGTAAGCTAAAATAATGCATTGGCCCATGTAAGTAAAAAGGTTAATCATAAATAACAAGGTTGTATTGTGTATAAATATCATTACACCATGATTAGTTGCAATGTATTGCTTATTGAACAAAGGTCATTCCAAAAGTAATACCACCTATTTTTAAAAGTTGAAGAGCTACAAAAACGGAAGTGTTACCATTAAAACGAGCGACCTTTTATGTTCCAGAATTTAATAATCACTACTATTCTCAATGATATTTTGCCAGCGATGAAGGATTCAGTCTATTTTAGCTTTATCATTCATTTCTTTGTTGCCACTCTTAAATCAACAAACCCATGTTTTTGTTTTTTGTTTCTTTATTGTTGCTCTGCAATCAACAATAATAAATTTTACAACCGCTCTGTGCAGCAAAAACTGTTGTTGCACCAGTGGTGTAGCAACAGTTTTTGCCCCCCCGGGGGGAGGGGCCTTAGATTTGCAGCCCCCTGACCACTGATATTCCATTAATGTTCAAAATTCTAAAAAGCCCTAAAATATTTATTTTCATTGAACTACAATCAAGGATCTAATTATATTTAATGTAAAATATTTATTTTCATTGGAATGTTGATACAGTTAAAAAATCTGTTTTTAAAACATTATTATTATGCACGGAAAACAAAATGAAAAATATTACAACCTTAAAAACTCATTTTAGTTATAGAATTTCAGGTTTTTTGGTAACTTTTTACTATTATTATTTTTTTTTCTATCATCTATGTCAAAATGCCACCCCCTAGTATGTGCCACCCAGGGTCGACAGCCCCCTCCACGCCTCCCTTGCAATACCACTGGTTGCTTGATTGCCATTACACCACTTGAAGCTTTCAACAATAATAATAGCAGAACCTATTTATAAAAGTGTCTTATTGTATGAATATTTCATTCCTTTTGCTATATTTAGCAGAACGGAGCAATTTAAATAAGCCAAATTAACAGTGACTATTCTCTGGTGCCCAACTAAAGATATCTGAGTTCTTTTTGTAAGACAAAAATTATCAATAAAAGGAAGAAAGAAACAAAAAAAAAACAATAATTTGTAAGAAGAATTGGGCATGACTTATTGCTTAAGAATTGTAAAATTATGTTCCTTTAGTTTTATTTCTTCTAACCTAAGGTGTTTGAAAAATGGCTTTTTGTATATAACTACAATTACATCTACATGTAGATCATGACTAAAAGGTATTTTTTGCTGATGCTATTTCTATCTTGGATTTTGTTTGACCAGAAGGTGCGCAGACTAAATGTGCAAGGGACAATTTTTGGTATTTCATCTAGAGTGGTTAAAGGTGTTAACATCCGGCGGTATCATTACAGATTATGTAGACTTTGATCTACTATGAACAGAGTTTTATCAAGTAAATAACTTAGAACTACTTTCACAAAATTAAAACCATCAAAAATTTTCTTATTTAATTCTAAAAATATATGAATAGCCAAATAATAATTACAAATACACACATATAGGCCTATACTTCAATAAAAATAATTCTAATCTTATTTAAAAAAATTTTAATTAAAAAAATAAATAATATTTACAATTAATACACATATATCTGATATTCAGTACTTTACAAACTTAGCTAACATTAATTGACCAATCAAAGTAATTATGGTAGAAAAACGTTAAAAATCTCTTTTTCTTTTATCATTTAACCTTGAAAACCCCTTTATATATTCTAAAAATCACAAATTGAAATTAATAAATGTAATCATAAATTCCAAACTTCTCTTAAAAACTCATGATTTTAGAAGTTTTTTTCCTTAACCCCAGTTTTTGTTCTAACATATTGAATTGTTACCTTATAGACCTGGGGTTGTAATGTTATGTTGGACCCTTCATCTTTTGCATGTTGTGTAGTCACAGACAAACCATTTAAATGAGAAAACCAACACCACGAGTTTTAAGAAGAAAATATTTGTCATTTTTATTTTATGCTGGAAAATGCACATGCACACAAAGACACAGACACAACATCACTTTTTGTCATGCGGGAGAGAGAAGTTGTATAGTTGTTGATGGGTCATGAGGTTGACATTATTTTTGACATTGAAGTCTAAACACCCTCCTCAGCTTTATATATCTTGTTGACAATACATGTAAATGCTGAGTCATCATTTACTTCAGTGACTGACACACCACCATTCAACAGTAACACACACACATACTATCACTGGACATTTAATACCGGAAACTATTTTCCTGCATTAATATATTACATGGTCAACTAAAAAACTCATAACTTTCCCTGGGGAATTTTTCCCAAAGTGAATGCTTTAGTTTGATATTGAACTTGGCATGCTAGGATAAGGAATCCACTATAAAAAATTCAGACACTGCAATCATAGTGTCTATTAATACAACATACTAAAATCTTGGAAGTATAATTTCAAACCTAAACTTGATAGCAAAATAAATTGATGGATTAATGGACCAAACATCTTTTTGTATTTTTTGTCATCAAACTGATTTAATACTCTAAATCCCCAGGGAAATCCTCTTAATCACTGCTTAGACTTTGGAATTTTACTTTTCCTTCGGAGAAGGTATCAAGAGTTTATTAAGAGATTATTTTGAATTCTATTATCATTATAGTTATAATAACATAATAATAAAGATAAATATAAAATACTTGATAATTTAAATACTAATAGTTTATTTAATTTAAGGGAATATCATAATTATATTTCTACCTTTCCTAAGTGTTTTTGCCAGGGTATAAAGAAAACATAAGTATTTTGATTCCAGACTTTGAATCTTTACCATTTGGGCTTGGAGATTTGTTCTTGACTCACCCAAAAATGTGTCTAACTTTAAAAGAATTGAACACACACACACAACTGAATTGTTTGTATTTTAGATTTATTTGATTGTTAAGAGTGTTTGATCACTAAAAATGTAACTATAATTTTGAGAGATCTCTATTTAACGATGAATGATTGAGGCAGAAAATCTTCTTGAAGCCTTCTAAATTTTTAAAGAATGAAGGCTGCAATGCGTTGTAATTGCTTCCCTATTTGCATTTGCTTGGGAATTGTCTAATAGTTATTTTTATGGATGAAATCCATCTAATTCTCTCAGCTCAAAACAGACGTTTCCTGGTTTAAATAAGATGGCTGCTTCTCATAACAGCTCACAGTCACTATGTTGGGCACAATCTTTTTCTAATCAAAAGTTTTATTATTTTTTTTGATGATCAATTGTAGAAGTGTTTTTCAGACTATTGTCCTCATCTTTATTTTTATTTGTTGTACTATATTTTAGTAGAAATGACCTTCAACCTTCTTGATAAGATACTTTATAATACTTGAAGACGGTTAAAGGTCATTTCAACCGAAATCACATTTAATAAAAGTAAAGATGAGAAAAATAGTCCAAAAAATACTCATACAAAAATATAATTATATTTTTATTTTTGAGATGAGGCTTCACAATCTGGGTATGAACTTTATGTTTTGGACTTATTATCTTCACCTTTTTGTTTATGATGTTTTTCTCACTAGGCTTCGACCTAAGCCACCTCAGGGGGTCTTCAGGTGATTAACCCTGACCTCAGGTGGAATGCTGGTCAAAAATGTGATTAGAAAGACAACAACTATAGAAGGAAGTGATTATTGGGGATAAAGTTACAAGACTCGGCATTTCTATCCAAGGTTACAGTTAATCATTTGGAAGTGGACAAGATCGAATTATAATGAGAAAAATATAAGCTACCAAGATGAGGACAGAAAAATAAAGTTAATTCCCAAAAGTATAATTGTTTGTTAGAATTTTAAAGACAATCCTTCAATAACAAGGCTAACAGGTCTTTTAAATATAAATGACAATTATGTACAATTTTTTTTTCAATTGACTTTATGCCAACTAATAAATAAATATAATATCATCCATTATACATTGTACTATGCAAAAATCCATAGCTATATGTTGCAAGAAATAGACTTGTGCCAATGATACATTAATAAGGTTTAATTTACAAATTCATGAATACCATTATACCCTCTAGCTATAGGTTAAATATTGCAGCTAGTTTTATTCAGAAAATAATAAAAAGAAGTTAATATGCCATTAAGAATAAAATCAAACCAAATTGAATAAAAATGCATCTGCACTAGTAAAATAGTCCTTTTATATTCAAGCAATTATATATGAAGTAGATTATACCATGATATGGGATTTCTTTGCTCTTATGGGAATAAAAAAGTCTTCTTTTGTTTTAAATGTATTTGTTTTTTCTTTTGTATGCATAAATAAGTAATTGATTTTCTATAAAATAAATGTTTATAGTATTCAATAATGTATGAAAAGAGTTAATGTATCCGAAATGAAATAGATATGCCACTTTTTATGTTATATATACAAACAAAACCCTATGTTTCTTTATTTTCAGTGCCAGAACAAGCAATTGTCTTTTTGGGAGTAGTTGGAGTTTGCCTCATTCTATTAATCATCTTTTACATGTTCCTCGAAAAAGCATTTTGCTTTGCTCCTAAAGTATCGGACAAGAGTCAACATTTAGGTAAAAAAATCTCTTTTCATTTTATTTCAATGAATTTTAACAATCAAAGAAAAAAAAAAACAAAACAAATGAATTGATTTCTGTTTATGGCATCTGGAATACAAGATTTTTTTATATACTGTGTTGGATGAATGTCTTTAAATTTTTGTAAACTAAAATATTAATATTTCTAATACCTGAGTTTTTTGTTAAAAGGTATAAATTTTCAATATTATAAATATGATATTTACTTGGTGAGCACCCCCAAGTTTGGCACAAGGCCATTTTTACGTGCTCTTAACCGGGCTTTATA
>JAUZSX010293372.1:0-13920 GCA_034780655.1 Idiosepius hallami
GATAGATAGATAGATAGATAGATAGATAGATAGATAGATAGATAGATAGATAGATAGATAGATAGATAGATATAATTAGAGATAGATAGATGACGTAGATAGATAGATAGATAGATAGACAGACTGACAGATAGGTAGATTGATAGCGTAAATCTATAGATAGAGAGCTTAAACTGATAGAGAGCATAGATCGATAGTATAAATCGATATATAGATAGATAGATAGATAGATAGATAGATAGATAGACAAATAGATATAATTAGAGATAGATAGATAGATAGAGAGATAGATAGATAGATAGATAGATAGATAGATAGATAGATAGATATCGTATATAGATACACAAACAGATTGGTAAATAGATAGCGTAAATCGATAGATAGATAGATAGATAGATAGATAACATGATTTGAAGAGCATAGATCGATAATATATATATATATAGATAGATAGATAGATAGATAGATAGATAGACAGACGGGTAGATAGATAGATAGATAGATAGATAGATAGATAGATAGATAGATAGGTAATATGCGAACATGTTTGTATGGAATGCAAGATTGATTAAATTGTATGTTTTATTTAGAATAATGTACTTTTTTGTAGTTTCTACTTTGGGTTTTACAAACTAACAATAACACAATCTTTCATAAAAAAAAAGAAGTTTCGCCTACGTATTCTATCTTAGGAAGATTCGTGCTGAATGAAAAATTAAATAAATTGTTCGCAGTTAACGAAACATAAGTAGATAAGTAAAATCGGTCCGTTGGAATTAAAGTGCCTAGGTAATAATGTAAGAAGGGAGATCAGTATATATAAACTTCCATCTAAGTGACAATTTCTCAATTCGATTTTGGGGAGATCTACTTGGGACAGAGATTAGTCACTCGAATTTCGGAATCGTAATAGATAGATAGATAGATAGATAGATAGATAGATAGATAATAGTATTAGATGGACAGACAGACAGACAGCTAGCTATATAGATAGATAGATAGATAGATAGATAGATGTGTGAAAAGATATTTGTTCGAAATCCAAATCTATTTAACTTATTGTCTTTTATCACATATTTTACGATGTTCAAACTGCTGTGATCGGCGGAATTTTGTTCACAAATCGATGCAAAAAATTTTTTTTGTTCGAATACCGATTTCTAAAAACATCTAGGTTCGAAAACCGAGGTTCCACTGTAGTCATTTCTTTAAGGTTTTTCAGAACTCGAGTTGATGAAGCCCGAAGGATATTTCGGCTGAAAATGAGACTAAAAGTCCTATTAAATTGAATGAAGATTTATTATGTTCTTATTGTAAAAAAAAAACTTAAATTTTCAGTTTATTGCTTGTCTTTTATTTCTACTCTCATTCATAGATAAATTAAATAGAAAAATGCGAGCATGAAAAGTATCATGGTTAAGATTAAACTTACAAAAGTAAAAGAACTTGTTAAAACTGGAAAAGAAAAGGACAAGATATTATTCTAGTAAAAAATATAATAAATTTATGACTTAAAATTTTGCAGCATTAAGATTTTTAAAAAAATTCTAATAAACATTGTATATGAATTCTTAATCAAAATGCGTTTAAGCTCTCCGTTACCTTCGTTTTGTCGAGCACTTTTGAAAACGAAATTTTTTTAATAATTTCTTTTTTAATAAACAAAAATTTTTTTTAATTATTCTAAAATATAGATCATTATGTGACGTATGAAATGTGAAAATTTTATTAAAATTGGTTCAGGAATAAGGGAACAGTTAAAGTGCAAAGCGTTTGGAAACAAGTAAAAGTAAGACTCAACCATTTGTTTGAATGATAATAGAACATTTTTTTTACTAGAAGATACACTGCCTTATAAGAGAAAACTAATTAGACGAAATAAAAACAAAATAAAAACTGCCGTACGCAGACACAAATTTAATCAGACAAAACATGTAACAGAGACACGAAGTGTATTTAATCCAGAGCCTTAGTTATCAAATTAATTAAATGATTATAAATTAGAAAATTGAATAATTATGATAAGAAATCTATTTGTTTAGTTTTACGGTCTATCTATCTTTTAAGGTCATTTATTGCCGAGAACAATCTTTTTTTCAAATAAATGTTCTTTTTGTTCACACGTATTTTTTAATAACACAATATGCACTATTTAAACCATAACTGGAGGAAATGAGGGGATTTATTCCTTTCCAAAGTGTATTAGTTTAAAATGAGCACAAATAGAATGACTAGGATTCGAACTCACTTATTACGATTCCGAAGTTTGATTGTCTATCTACTATCCGGCTTCAAACCAAAAAAACTCTTTACGCATTTGCTCGAACTTTTGGGACAGTCTATAATAACGAGCTATTATTATTTTTTTTGCGGACTTTTTTCCTCATCTTACATAGTTGTTCTTCACTACGTTTCGGCCAATTTTATTCACCGGTCTTCGTCAGGTGTTTAACCATATAGGAGCCACTAGTCTCATAACCGTATTCTCAGCAACCACTGTAGTTGTTTGTCTGTCACACTACGTTTCGACTAATTAAACTACTGGTCTGTTTGGGCCTGTCGAAATGTAGTGAAGATTAGCAACTATGTAAGTTGAGGGGAAAGGGCTATTATAATTATATCGAAGATTAAGAAATCTCATCTCAGAACTTATTGAATAAATTTATTTATTCTATCAAATGCCAATAGTGCAGCAAATTTTATATAGGTGAGACATATAAACATTGAATATACAAAGATACCATATAAACATTGAATATACAAAGATACCATATAAACATTGAATATACAAAGATCCCATATAAACATTGAATCTACGAAGATCCCATATTAACATTGAATATACAAAGATCCCATATAAACATTGAATATACAAAGATCCCATATAAACATTGAATCTACGAAGATCCCAAATAAACATTGAATATACGAAGATCCCATATAAACATTGAATATACGAAGATCCCATATAAACATTAAATATATGCGAAGATCCCATATAAACATTGAATATACGAATATCCCATATAAACATTGAATATACGAAGATCCCATATAAACATTAAATATATGCGAAGATAAAAAAAGCATTAAAAAACAATGATATTAACTATGATATTTACTTGGTGAGCACTCCCAAGTTTGGCACATGGCCCTTTTTACGTGCTCTTACCCGGACTTTATATATTCAGTATTACCCTTAACCTAGATGAACTGCTCTCCCGAGCTAACGAGCGCCATCTGCCCGAGGCTTCTAAAGTGAAAGTAATGGTTTTGACTGGGATTTAAACTCGCGTAACACGATCTCACAGCCCGAGCTTCTACCAATGCTCCACCGTCGCTGCCCAAATGATATTATCTATGCCACAATAATACACACAAAACAACTTTAATCACAATTTTGATTTAAATAACTCAAAAAATATTAAGATTGAAAATAATACGATAAAAAGATTAATAGTAGAATCATCTGTGATCGTCTTACCAAACAATTTAAATCAGAGAATGGGAAAATTCCACATACAAGAGGATTTAGCTGAAAAAGTCGTTAAGGAGAACAGAATCATGAAACATAATTTTCGTTAACTCATTTAATTCTATTTTTCATTCTGTTTCCTTAACCACAATTTCAGATAATATAAACACACAAGAAGTGTATTCTATTTTTTTTTTTTTTTTTGATTTTGCTTTTATTTTCTCCACTGATATATTAAACAAATTTCCTGTTGATAATGCCTAACAGCGAAATGTACATGCCGGAATATTAATATAAATAAATATTTTTTTCATATGTCAATTTTTTTTTAAATTATTAAATGAAATGCAACCAATATAACAAGTTTTATACAAATTTTATATGGATTTCGTAAAAGATCCTTTTTATTTTATTTTTTATTAATGACACCGTCGATTTTAGAGCCTCGTTGTCACTCTCCTAGGTTGAAGATTATATTTAAATAGAGAGCACCAATCCAAGTTTGGCACAAGGACATTTTTGCATGCTCTTACACGGTATTTTTACATTTGGTGTTACCCTTCACCTAGATGAGAGCTCTCTCGAGTTAACGAGCCAACGTTTACAAATATAGGCAGTTTTCAGTAGGATTTGAACACGCGTAGAACAATTCAAGAGCCCGAGCCTTCACCAATGCACCAACTTCGCTGTCAGAAGTTTAATATTATATTTACTTGGTGAGTACCAACCCAAGTTTGGCACAAGGCTATTTTTGGGTGCTCTTACCCAGGCTTTTTACATTCGGTGTTACCCTTCACCTAGATGAGTTTCTCTCCCAAGTTAACAAGCCCCATCTCCCCGAGGCTGCTGAAGTGAAAGTAATGGTTTTGATTGGTATTTGAACTCGCGTAATATGATTCCAGAGGCCGATCTTTAACCAATGCTCCAACTTCATTGCCCGAAGTTGAATATGAGTGGATCATTTTTTTTTTAATTTGCAAACGTGTCACGTCACAGACAGTCACTTGTACGGATTAGAAAAGACTGTCTGGTGGTGTTTGTTTTAATTCTCATTTTTATAGTGACTTGATCGCGGTTTTACGGCCGGAGTAGAAGTGTGGGCGGAAGAGTGAGGAATGGTTAAGGGGAGAAAAGAAGAAAAGAAAGGTGAAAGAGAGGGGTGGAATGAGGGAGAGGGAGAGAGAGAGAGGGGGGAGAGAGGAGAGGGAAGAAAGGAAGGAAGAGAAAGGAGAGGGAGGATAGGAGGAAGAAAGAAAATGAATGAATGGGGAAGGAAGGAAAGAAAAGAGGAAGACACAAAGAAACGGGGTAACGGAAGAAAGGGAAAAAGAAAGGAAGAAAGGACAAAAGGAATAGAGAAAGAGATGAAGGAAGGCTGTGAAGAAGAAAGTGAGGAAAGAAGAGAAAAGGAAAAACGTAAGGAAAATAAGAAAGGAAGAAGGAAAAGTAATAGAAGGAGGAAGGATGTAAGGTAAGAAGAAAGAAAGAAAAGAAGGAATGAAAGAAAGAGATAAAGAAAAGAAAAAAAACAGGAAGAAAGTAACAATGGAAGGATTGAAGGAAAATAATCAAGGAAGGAAAGGAAATGAAGGAAAGAAAGAAGAATGGAAGGAGGGAAGGAAGGAAAATGGATAGAAGAAATGAAAGAAGAGAAGGAAAGATAAAAGGATGGAAAGAAAGAAGAAAGGAAATAAGGAAGGAAAGACCGAAGGAAGGATAGGACCAAGAAGGAAGAAATGAAAGAAGGAAAGAAAAGATGGAAAGATGGGAAGAAAGAAGGAAGGAAAGAAGGAAGGAAAGACCGAAGGAATGACGGGAAAAAGAAGGAAGAAATGAAAGAAGGAAAGAAAAGACAAAAAGGATGGAATGAAAGAAGAAAGGAAAGAAGGAAGGAAAGACCGAAGGAATAACGGGAAAAAGAAGGAAGAAATGAAAGAAGGAAAGAAAAGATGGAAAGAAGGGAAGAAAGAAGAAAGGAAAGAAGGAAGGAAAGACCGAAGGAATGACGGGAAAAAGAAGGAAGAAATTAAAGAAAGAAATGAAGAATGTAAGGAAAAAAAGATGAACGGAAGGAAGAGAGGAGGGAAGGAAATCGAAAGAAAGGAAAAAAAAATGAACGAAGGATAGATATTAGTGCAAATATCAACGTAAACAGAACGACTAGGATTCGAACTCGAGTATTACGATTCCGAAGCCAACTACCTAAACACTGTCCCATGTGGACCTCTCCAAAATCATTCTGATATAAATGAATGAGAAAATTCTAACTTCCTTTATTTATTTATCATAATAACCACTTTGGGCAGCGCCGGTGGATCATTGGTAAAAGCTCGGGCTCTGGAATCGTATTACACGAGTTCAAATCCCAGTCAAAACCATTATTTTCACTTCAGCAGCCTCGGGTAGATGATGCTCATTAACTCTAGAGAACATCTCATCTAGGTGAAGGGTAAAACCGAATGTAAAAATCCCGGGTAACAGCACGTAAAAATGACCTTGTGCCAAATTTGGGTTGGTGCTCACCAAGTAAATATAAATAACCCATTTGGATCGATTTGTTAACAATAGATGAGTAGCCGTAACGTTGCAAATTCATTTTCTTTAATCTCTCTTTCATCAGATGATAAGCATTATCTTTTTATGTTCTCCCTTTGAGCCATTACCGCTTGCCTGACGGCGATGTATAAGAACGAAAGTAAAACACGGTTTTATCTTTTAACTAATTTATTCTACACAGAACAATATAGAGGGTAAATCTGTGGTCAATCCGTGGTCGAGTCATGGGTTTGATACACCCCAATGTCCTATAGTCTAGTCAAAATAAGGTTTAACCTCAAACTAATTACTAACAAAGGTTTTTAAATTGCATTGTGTGCAGAAAAATCTCCTCTTTCAGATAAACAAAAGTTTACCAAAATTACGATTGCGGAAAGGGGTCAACGGGCGCCATTTTTGAAGGGTCCCCCCGATTCTAGCCTTCTCTCAAAACTCAATTAATGTAGGTTATTACAATGCAAGAGTTTCAATCGCCTTTCGTATCAGGATAATACTTTGTTGAAATCTGTAATCCCTTTCATGTATTTATGAACACAAGATATCATATTTACTTGGTGAGCACCAACCCAAGTTTGGCACAAGTGCATTTTACGCACTCTTACCCGGGATTTTTACATTCAGTGTCACCCTTCACCTAGATTAGATGCTCTTCCGAGTTACCGAGTTCCATCTGCCCGAGGCAGCTAATGGTGAATGCAATCGTTTTGACTGAGATTTGAACTCGCATAATACGATTTGATATCCAGAGCTTTTACTAATGCTCCACCGTCGCTGCCCATAACACATGAACACAGAAGATATATATTGCACGTTAACATTATCCACAATCTGGTTATATGTATAAGTACTTATTTTTATATTTACTTGGTGAGCACACCCAAGTTTGGCACAAGGCCATTTTTACGTGCTCTTACCCAGGCTTTTTATATTCGGTGTTGCCCTTCACCTAGATGAGCTGCTCTCCTGAGTTAACCTGAGGCAGCTAAAGTGAATACAATAGTTTTAGTTGGGGTTTGAACTTGCGTTCTACAGTTGAGAATATATCTACTTTTGAGCACAAATCCAAATTAGACACAATTATATCCCTGGGCTTTTGAATTTAGTGTTGCTTTTCACTTAGATGAGTTTCTCTCGTTTTGTTGACAGGTCTTATCTACCTACGTTTTTGTAATCAGTGTTCTCTTCACACCTAGATGTATTACTCTCCTAAGTTAAGGGGTGTCATCTTCCCAACACAGGTGAAAGTGAATGTAATAGTTTGGACTGGGATTTGAACTTGTGTAATATGATTCCAGAGTCCAAGCTTTTGCCATTGTTTCACCCTTGCTGTCCTTTCTGCAGTGAAGGAATCAGTGCTGATAAGGTATTGAAAAATTTGGTAAAATCTAACAAGTCAATAAAAGTATAAAACGTAAAGAAAAATCAAGAAGAAAATGAGCATGTTTAAATAGCCACTTGCGTTATTCAAAACTTGATGGAAATGGAACACTTGAGGGTTTAGCTAACCGATTAAAGCTTTGGACAGGGTCAAAAAAAGGTCTTTTGATCTTATTTACATTGTTTAAATTTCTCTATTCATTAGTCTTGTTGAATATTTATGTTGGAAAAAAATAGAGAAATCATTCATCTTCTTAGTAGCAATTTATGTTCTTTTATTGATTAGATCTTAAGAAATCAACCTTTTCTTACTCTCAGGAGGTAAGAATATTGAATACAGGGTGGGTTGAAGTATTAAGACTTTGAATATACACAGTAGTCAAAAAAGTTGAGGATATGTCTACTTAGAACAGTGGATAGGAATTAGGATTTTGGAATCATAATATGCAAGTTCAAATCCCAGTTGTTACTTCTATGATTGCATATGGACTAATACCTTTGGGAAGGGTATGAATCACTGCATTTCCTCCGGCTATGGATTAAAAAGTGTATATTGTGTTATTAAAATAAAAACTGTGTGTGGACAAAATAACGTTTCTCAAAAATGATTGTCCTTGGCATTAAATGATGTAAAATGATTGATATGCTGTAAAATAAAACAAACTAAATAGAAAATTATAAATAACTAATTTTGAAAATTTGTTACAATTGTTTGTATGTTGTTGCGCTGGAAGACTTCTCACCCGTTTGAGCTTGGATTAGTCTTTCTGTGGTTATAGAGTTTTCGCGATTTCAAATTATTCTGAAATTCCCAGTACTCACTCTAGGGAGTAACTTTAATAGAAAATGTTTCTTTAGCATGGTTTGTCATTGTGAGGGAAGAGCTTGGAGATGGGGATAGCCTTTCAGTTTGAATGCTCAATGCATTCGACTGATCATACCACGAACTGCTGACCAGGCTGATCCAGTATCTAATATTCCTAATTGGTCACCAATATTAGTAATGAACAGGCTCTATGTTGCTTAACTATGGTGATCTGGTGAGGACTGGTGTCTCCAGCATGACTTGATTGCACTCTGGTTTGTATGTGTATGATACATTCTTTCTCCTTCTTCTGACAGCCATTCAAGCTCCATCTTTATTTCAATGCACATGGCCTACCATTCACTTTTCCTTTTAAAGATGATAATTTCTAACCCTGATGGTCTTACTCTTTGTCTTTTAGGTAACAAGCACCTTATGATTCCCACCTGGTCTTTGCTTGTAACTTCATTTTGTAGTCCTCATCTTTCATAGTTCTTGGACACATAACAAAACTCTGATTGTTTAAAACTGTTATTTTGTGATTTCGATATATACTAAAATATGACAAGGCTTCGGGTAACAAAGTACAAGTGTACAACAACATCTCTGGAGTCTCTCAAAATATATATATATATATATATATATATATATATATTATATACAATTTACGTTAAGATAACAGCGTAGGCAAGAAACTGTCAGTCACCAAAGGCCGTTGACTCTGTGTCTATGGGTATCTATTAAACATGCTCTATTGAGCACTCCAACTATACACACATACATATAGATAGATAGATATAAAATATATAGATATAAGCAATCTTACTCTACAGATATATATATACATATATAATTATATTTATATCGGTCGGTTAGTACAGAGGGAAACACTGTATACATATTTAAAGTGGTGCCCGTTTTTTCCATTATAACAAAAATTTATTTATTTCTATGTATGTTAACTAGACTAAACTATTTAAGTCTTTATTTACTCTGCAGGCATAGACTGTTGACATTCCCTAAGTGTTATCCAATACTATGTCAATCTATAATTGAGTATTCGTCTTTCTTTTCTTTTGTTTTCAGACAGATAGGTTAGCTCTTGATAAATGTCACCTAAAACTTGTATGAGGCAACTACTAGAAACATATATTGGTTTTAATCATGACAGCTAGCAAAAATAACTAAATAAATGTTAATATAGATTGATGTAGTACTTGGTACTGCTTACAGAATGTAGACAAACTATTCCCATTGAGTAAAAAAAAGGTCAAAGTTTTCTGCTCAAAAAAGGTTCCCTAGTTCAAATAATACTTATGGAAGGCTGAAGGTTGTATGGGCCAAAGCAGCATGAAGGTAACTCTGAAGATGAGAGTAGAACTCTTTTTTTACTTCAATTTTTTTTAAATTGCCTACTGAAGTATGAATAGGGCTATAACAAAATGCGTTTATTAAAGAATATTCTTATCACAGCCCTACTCGTTACTTGACTATTTTTCTAATTTACCATTTCTTTTAATTTAATAACTACAGAATTGAAAGAAATGTAAAAATCGCAAAATAGTCAAGTCTGTGACTAAATATTCTTTAATAAAAGCATATTGCCTTAGCCCTAATTATGAAGCCTATTTTCACACCTAAAAATTCTTTTAATGGATTCAAAGTAAAAATATTTTTTATGACATTCATTCATACATTCACCTGCATAAAAATGAAGCATTTCTAGATCTTTATCACTCCCAAAGGGGTGGTGGTGTTTATTTGGGGTTGTGGATAGGCACCCGGACTTTGAAATTGTAATACATAAATTCAAATTCTAGTTGTTCTGTTAACGTTTAGACTTATGTCCTTGAAAAAGGTGTGAATCCCCATATTTCCTCCAGCTATGGATGAAATGGTGCATACTATGTTATTTAATAAACTATGTGTGAAGGAAGAACCCTTGCAAAAGTGTCTATCCAAAATTGAATCCAACAAAATGCAGATATTGAACCTGTAATGCTGAAATAGTATATCCAACAGAATTTGCCATTGCTCTACTTGTATATCTAAAATCACTTTTGGTTTCAGTTTCATGAGGAATCTAATGGAGTCTGGGAATGTTCGACTTATTACTAGAAACATTTGATCAAGCAGAGTTAGAGTGAATATTTCTATAAATGTTGATTCCAACTTATTAAATGGGGCTTTTGAAGCTTGGAAAGTCAGTTTGAATAACAGACATAAAAAAGGACTCCTTTTTTTTAACTTCAAAGGAAACATTCTATTGGTAAAACGATCAAATGAGTGTATTGTTTTTACTGATGACTGCACACAACTGATCAAATCTGCAGATTATTTACATCAGATAGAGTCTTCAAGGAAAAAAAATGGCTATTATTTCAGCAAAGTATCAAAATCATCTTACAGATATGCTTTTATTGCCTACCAAAAATAAAGTATCCCTAGTTATCTTTATGTTGCTCTCTGTAACCACAAGCTTCTTATTTATGAATAGTTTGTGTTGTTTGTTTTTTTATGATGCCATATCAATCTTTTTAGGTCTTTTAATGCCAAGATAAATCATTTTTACTGATTGGTTAATCCATTGGTTTGTTTTACAGCATATCAACCTCTTTTAGGTCATCTAATTTGTTTAAGCCTTTTGATTCCTTAGGAAACATAGGGCCACGACGGTGCTCTTCCCATCTATAATGTTTGGGGGTCCCGGCTCGCGGGAATCATGAGGTATTAAGGAAGAACAACGCAGACATAGATGTTAACAGCAGCTCGGTCGTCAGAGAACTAACTCACAAGCTTATTTTATTTATAATGCGCATGCTTAAGGGTAGGTAACTTTTTAGGGTTATGGCCCTTTACTAGTGGACATCACACCATCAATCATTTTTGATAAACTTTTTTTGTCCACATGCATTTTTTGTATACCAATGTACAAACTTAAAATAATGACTGGTTTGTATTTATTTAGTTTTTGTTTTTATATGTCACTTTCTGGAGATTAAAAGCAAAAAATGTGTAACCCGTATTGAGAATTAAACCCCACCTCAAATTATTCTTATCATAAATATCTGATGCTGCACTCAGCCACAAAGGTTGTACTTATGCAAGAGAAATTTTTGTCCTAACCATCATTCCCTCAAACAAATAGACTAGTTTTTTTTATGATATTTATTTATTCAAATTATTTTATCAATTTTTGTGATATTAAAATCCATTATTTCTAACATGTATGCATACCATTACCTATACTATTGTTATGGAGCAGCAATGATGACACGGAAACACATAGGTAGTTTAGAAAGTGTATTAAAGAAAAGTACATAAATATAGAGAAAAATAAAGAGAATCATGATAGCTGCAAGTATTTGTAAGATCTCGCTTGCTAAGGTACAAAATATACATTGCAATCTTTCTCCGCCATATCAGGCTTAGGAGCTGATTATATGGACTGTGGACGAGTCCATTATGAGGTAAGATCTGGCCTCACAACAACTATAAAGCACATGGATATTTTTTAACAAAATGAACTATTTTTATCCCCCTCCCCACCAAAGATCAAAAACTTATACAAGCTGAAGATCATGTTTGAGAAAAACTAATAATAATCTTTTGAACCAGAATCACAAAACAATCAAACTTTAATAAATAAACTACTAAACTTATCAATGTACTGTGTATCACCCATTAATATCAATTGTGTTTCTCCAGGAAAATATAGGAAAACACACTCTCCCATAAAGCTCTACCTACCAAGAACACTGCACTGTAAAACACTTTCTACTTGATTATGGTGAGCACACATATCTGCAAAAAAACTTTTACAATGCTAAGAAACATACAAGAGCTCTTTGAAAAAAACAAATCCAAATGCAATCCTAGCTTTCCTACAAAAAAGTAAACCTATACCGAAAAATATGATCTTATCACAACTACACCAATCTGATAAATAGTCTGAAGAATTCCACAACTAAACAAATAATACCAAAAACTTTTTGACTGAAATAATTTATTTGGCATTAATGATCCCCTAAAGTGGTTGATATTCCATAGACCTTCTAACCCGAATAATATCAAATCATTGTGTTAAAATAATAGCATCATTTTTTGTTAACTTAAAATTCTTCTTCAAGTTATTTACATTTTATGGTTGTCTATTTTGATCTTTGACAAATGTTGAATATTTTCCGTATTTCTTTTAGTAATTCCTTCTATGATATTATGGTTCATTAATAAATCCCTTTGATAGGAGAGAGAAAAAAAAATTATTAAAAGAAAAATGAAATCTCTTTGATATTTTATTAAAGAGGGTTTAAGAGCTTGCTAAGGGTTTGGTTTGTAATTGAATCATAATATCCACATTTCCACGGGAAAGGGTTAGGGTTAACACATTAAATGAAAGGGCTTAAGGTTGTTATTTCAATGAATTCAAATTTAGCCAGTTGTAATATGTCTTAAAAATGGACAAATTTCAGGTTTAAACATCTTTCTAAAATAAAAAATGCCATAAAAAAAGGATATCAGTTTTTATACCAAAAAATATAACCTTTGAATTCATTATGAAAATATTTAAATTTCCCTAAAAACAGTTTGATATTGATTGTCAAAACGTATTAGGATCTTGCAATTACAAAAAACACAGGTCAAAATAAGCTCAAAAGGAGCAGAAAAACAACCTCCCAACAAGGTCTTAGCAGTATTGGTAGTTAAGAACTAAATTTACCCTATGGCGACTCTCATTTGTCTCCAGATACTGTTATCCTATCTCCTATCTTCGCTTATTCAATGAGAGTGGTAAAGGTGACAGAGTGCCATTCTCTGTGGATGTTGTTTTGGGTGGTTGAGGCTGTGCAACGGCCATGCACACTCATTTGGTCCACATTGCTGTGGAAATAAATTTATTATTATTGTGGAAATAAATTGAAGTAATTGTTTCCTAAGGAATGGAATGATCTCAGTGTTTTGTATTTAGGGTCTCAGACTCTTTTTTTTTATTCTTTCTTTCGTTATCTCTCTCTAAAAAAAAATCTATTTTTAAGTGAACTCTTTATTAAGATGGATAACTTAATTTATGAATCCCTAAATAGTTGTTTGTTCTTTGACTTCTTTGAAAGATCATTTTTTTTTCCTCCACTAAATCAGACAATGATTGAGTGTTTGATTCAAGATAGGAGTGTCAAATCAGCCAAAACAGTGAAAAGGGAATAAAAAAATAAAAAAGAAAGAAATAATAATCTATTATGTTTGGCTGATCCAGACTTGTCTATATTAGGAAAAAAGAATAATGTTTGATCTGGGATTGAAGAAGTGGGAGTTGGGGGACAGGGTTATTATTGATCAAGGATTAATTGATCAGTTGAGGTTAGGGATTGGTTCCTCGGATGATTACAAGATAAGGATAAAGAATTGCTATTGAAGAACTATTGGCAACAATACTTTTTATTATGCATTATATATATATATATATATATATAGAGAGAGAGAGAGAGAGAGAGAGAGATTAATAGATAGATAGATATAAATAGAGCAAGATAGATATACAAAAACATACAAATAGATAGATACATGAATAGACAGACAAATATTATATATATATATATATATATGTGTGTGTGTATTTGTATATGTATTTATATATGTTTTTATTTATTTGTGTATATATATATATATATATATATATATATATATATATATAGATATATATATATAT
>JAUZSX010293383.1:0-13920 GCA_034780655.1 Idiosepius hallami
TAATGGTTTTGACTGGGATTTGAACTCGCGTAATACGATTCCAGAACCCGAGCTTTTATCAATGCTCCACCGTCGCTACCCAAAGGTCTCTCTAGCTATGTTTTTGAAATCTTTTCCTATCACTCTATTTCTCTCTCTCTCTCTCTCTCTCTCTCTCTCTCTCTCTGGCTATGTTTTAGATATCTTTCTCTCTTCACCTCTCTCTCTCTATCTCACTTTCTCTCTCCTCCTCACTCCTGCCCTATCCACATTGGCAATCGGCGATGGGTCTAGCAAACAAAATTAAAAAAACACCAATTCTCGTCGCTTTTGCAGAACAAGCAAACGGTGAAATTTGGCCAAACCCTAAACCCTAACCCTAAACTCTAACCCTAAACCCTAACCCTAGACAATCAAATTGCAGTCTTACAACCGGTACAAAGTCCCCGAGCAAAAAATAATATTTCTCCATTTGCTTGTTCTGCAAAGGCAGCCAATCCTCAATTCAAAATGTACATTCCCTGATTCATGTATTTACGCCACCTAGAATAGGCATGACAGTAAATAACGCCTTAGCTAGTGCATATATAGCATCATTTTCAGGGTAGTGACAGTGGAGCATCGGTAAAAGCTCGGGCTCTGAAATCGTATTACGCGAGTTCAAATCCCAGTCAAAAGCATTACATTCACCTTTAGCTGTCTCGGGCAGATAGGGCTCGTTAATTCAGGAGAGCAGCTCATCTAGGTGAAAGGTAACACCGAATGTAAAAAGCCCCGATAAGAGCACGTAAAAATGGCCTTGTGCTAAACTTGGGTTGGTGCTCATCAAGTAAATATAATATCCTCATCTAGGTGAAGGGTAACACTGAATGTAAAAAGCTCAGGTAAGAGCACGTAAAAATGGCCTAGTGCCAAACTTGGGTTGGTGCTCATCAAGTAAATATAATATCCTCATCTAGGTGAAGGGTAACACTGATTTCAAACGTAGTAATGGTGGTAGTTTTAGTGGTGGTGGTCTTTGGTTCAGTATTTGGCCTTCTTTGTTCTGTAGACGGTTTTGATAGCGATATTTTCAACTCTCGTCTTCTTTCTTCTTCACAAAGCAAGAACTGAATGAATGCACGCAAAAGGTAGAAAAGAAAAGGACTAAGAAGAGTTATCGTCCTTGCCAAATGAAGCTGTAATTCCCCGCCAGGGAGATTGCTTTGTTTTCGCGAATCAAAAAGCTCGCTGAAACGGAGAGAATGACGGGGAATCTATTTCATTGTATCAGATGAGAGAAAACTCTTCACACAAGGAAGGATGGAAGGAAAGAAGGAAGGAAGGAAGGAAGGAATGATAAAAGGAAGGAAGGAAAGGAAGAAAGGAAGGATAAAAGAAAGGAAGGAAAGGAAAGGAAGGAAGGACGAAAAGGAAGGGAGGACGGTAGGATGGTAAGAAGGAAGGAAGGGAGGAAGGAAGGAATCAAAAAGCTCGGTGAAACGGAGAGAATGACGGGGAATCTATTTCATTGTATCAGATGAGACAAAACTCTTCACACATGTTTCGCTTGGAACAAGCAAATTGACATGCAACCCTTTCTGATTTCAAATACTTTTTTTTTCTTATGACTTTTTCTAAAGAATAGAAGGGTTAAGAGTAAGGGTTAAGGGTGAAGGTGTGGGTGAGGCATCGGCAGGAATCCGCCATATTGTTTTGTAGAGGGCGCTTTGTGGAAGAACCTTCTACGAACAATGGAGAATGATAATCAGGCAGGAAGATGAATGAATTAGAGAAAGAAAGCAAAGAGAATCAGAAGTCAGGAAAATGAAGGAAAGGAGGAAGGAAGGAAGGAAGGAAGGGAGGAAAGGAAGGAAGGAAGGGAAGGAAGGGGGGAAGGGAGGATGAAAGGGAAGGAAGGAAGGAAGGAAGGAAGGAAGGAAGGAAGGAAAGGAAGGATGGAAAGGAAGTAAGGGAGAGGAGGAAGGATAAAAGGGAGGAAGGAAGAATGGAAGGGAGGAAGGAAGGAAGGAATGAAGGATGAAAAGAAGAAAGGAAAGTATGGAAGGGAAGGAAGGAGGGAAGGAAGGAAGGAAGGATGGAAGGAAATGAAGGGGGGAAGGATGAAAGGGAAGGAAGGAAGGATGAAAGGGAAGGAAGGAAGGAAGGAAGGAAGGAAGGAAGGAAGGAAGGGAGAGGAGGAAGGATAAAAGGGAGGAAAGAAGGAAGGAAGGAAGGAATGAAGGATGAAAGGGAGGAAGGAAAGTATGGAAGGGAAGGAAGGAAGGAAGGAAAGACAGGAAGGAAAGAAAGGAAGGAAGGAGGGTAGCAAGGATGGGAAAAAAGAAAGAACAAAATTTAAAAAAAGGAACAAAAGAAAGAAAGAAAGAAAGAAAGAAAATTTAAAAAAAAGAAAGAAAGAAAGAAAAAACAAAGAAAAGAGTTGATTAGGAAAAAGAAGGAAAGAAAAAAAGAAAGAAATGATGAATAAAACGAAAAAAAGAAAAAAAACACAAATAAAAACTAAAAAATATGCGACGGAGGATTTTTTTTTAATTCTATTTTGAAATATCGCTTTATTTCCAATAAGAATTCTAAGATATAGTTAGGTTTATATAAGACATTTATGCTATTTGTTAATGTATGTTTAAATTTCTGAGGCTTTCTACGTGGTTTACTCTAAAATATTGTTATGGACTACTTTATGGAAAAGGTCTTTTTGATTGTTTTCTTGTTGGTATTTCATTTATATTTGTTGGAGATCTATGCAATTTATTTGGATATGTTTTGCTTTACAGAGCTTTTGACATGGTATATTCTGAGATGTTGTTGGTTGTCTACTTTTTGGAAAAGATCTTCTAGGTTATTTTCATGGTGGGATTTCATTCATATTTGTTGGAGATCTATGCAATTTATTAGGATATGTTTTACTTTACAGAGTTTTTGACATGGTATATTCTGAGATGTTGTTGGTTGTCTACCTTTTGGAAAAGATCTTAAAGGTTATTTTCATGATGGGATTTCATTCATATTTGTTGGAGATCTATACAATTTATTTGGATATGTTTTACTGTTTAAGCTTTCTGGGATGGTATACTGTTAGAATCTACTTTGTGGATAAGGTCTTTTCATGATTTAATTTCATTTATATTTGTTGAATACCTATGCAATTTATTAGGATATGTTTTACTGTGTAGGCTTTCTGGCATGGTATACTGTTAGAATGTACTTTGTGGATAAGGTCTTTTAGATTATTTTCTTGGAAATATTTCAATCGTTTGTTGTTGTTGTTTTTTTCTGTGCAATTTATTAGGATATATTTTACTTTGTAAGGTTTTCTATGTAATATACACTAAGATCTTGTTAAGGTCTATTTTGTGGAAAGGGTCTATTAGATTTTTTTTCTTTGTGGTATTTTATTCATATTAGTTGGAGATTTATGCAATTTATTAGGATATGTTTTACTGTGTAGGTTTTCTGGCATGGTACTCTACTAGAATCTACTTTGTGGAAAAGGTCTTTTTGATTGTTTTCATGTTTTAATTTCATTTGTATTAGTTAGGGAACTATGATATTTATTCGGGTTGTTGTACTGTGTAGGCTTTCTGGCATGGTATGCTGTTAGAATCTACTTTGTGGAAATAGTATTTTTTATTGTTTTCATGTTTTAATTTCATTTGTATTAGTTGAAGATCTATGCAATTAATTAGCATATGTTTTACTTTGTAAGGTTCATTATATGCTGTTGTAGAAAAGGTCTTTTTGATTGATTTCATGTTTGAATTTCATTCTTATTAGTTGGAGATCAATGCTTTGAATTGTACCATTGTAAGATTCCTGGCATGGAATACAGGTTGGCACCTCTTCTTATAATCCGTCTTTGAATTAAGTTAAATATTTTAGATTAAACGAAGCCAACTTATTTTTCAGGTATTTTTTTTAAACACAGCGGAAGATATTTTGCCTTTGGTAAAGAATATTTCAATTAATTTCAGGTCGAGTTTACCTTTCTGATTTTCTTTAATTTTAGATTTTCCGCTTAAAGAACATTCCAGAAGGAAAAGAAATAAATCGAATGATAGAAAAAGAAAATTTATGGCTTCAAGATGTTAAACATAAAATATTTGAAAATAATTCAGTTTCGAAAAATAAAATCATTGAAGAGGAAACTAGAAAGAAACAAGAGGGGTTCAAAGGGTTACAAAATTCATTCTTTAGACTTGAATTCGGTTTTCGTTTTCTAAAGGAAATAAACAAAAATTTTATGGAATTATTTTAATACCCATGCTGTCGAAAATGATTACCGTGTTTATTAGTATTTGTTAACTTAAAAAATAACATGTTTTGAAATGTTATTATCTATCACTAGGGTTGTGACAAGCATATTTTTTTACAAAAGTATATTCTTTGCATATATTTCGTTAGAAAATATTCTTTTAACAAAAAGCATATTCTTTTTTTTTTAAATATTCTTTTAACAAAAAGCCTATTCTCTTAAAAAAAAAAGAATATGCAAAATATTTACGGAATAAGTTGTGCCGAAAATATGTTGAAATAAATATTTGCATACGAGTCTTAATTTTACGAAGATTTCTTTTTTATATAAATTGTGTTTCAACACGATATGACCGTATTTTGTGTGTATGTGTGGGGGGTGTAAGCCTGGTTTTATCAATAAACTGCAAAAAAAGTTAGAATATCGTTGTCCGGTTATTGACAAAGATTCTCTCTTGGGCTTTTTGAAGAAGTTTATTGTTGGATATATTCATCTTGAAATCACCCCTCTCCCCTAGCCTGGGGCCAAAGATCGATCGGAGGAAATAATGCCTGTTTAGGGTATAAAGGATTCCGATATCGGCAGAAAATATTTTCAAGAGTTGAGGCCAACAAGAACCCACTAGAATTATTGGCACCATGAATTAAATGGAAAGACAAGTGGTCGATCAGGTGGAAGAATAGGATTTAATGGGAAAGAGGGGAGCAGAAGATAGTAGAGGGGAGGAAAGGAAAGGAGGGGGAAGAGGAGAGCGGAGCTGAGAAAAGGAGAGGGGTGAGCATAAATAATAATGATAATAATAATAATAATAATAATAATAATAATAATAATAATAGTGGTTATAATAATAATAATAATAATATTAATAAAAATATTAATGATAATAATAATTTAATAATAATATTAACAATATTAATATTAATATAAATATAAATATTAAAATAATAATATTATTAATAACAATAATAATATTGATAATTATATTAATTAAGATAACAATAATAACAATAATAATAGTATTAATTTTTAATAATAATGATAAAAATGATAATAATAATAACAATAACAATAATAATAATTAAAAAAATGATGATGATGATGAAGAAGATGACGAAGACGATGATGATGATGATGAAGATGATGATGATGATGATGGTGATGAGGATGATGATGGTGATGAGGATGATGATGATGATGATGATGATGATGATGATAAACGTGATGATGATGATGATGATGATGATGATGATGATGATAGTGATGATGGCGGTGATAATGATCCCGAATGAATGTTGAAGATGAAGAAGATGATGATGATGATGATGATGATGATGATGATGAAGATGACGAAGACGATGATGATGATGATGATTATGATTATGAAGATGATGATGATGATGATGATGATGATGATGATAATCAACTCGTTGCAACAACAGAAAATAAAAAATACCCAAAAACGCCACTCTACCAAAATAATAATAATAATAATAATAATAATAATAATAATAATGAGGATACTCGTCTTTTTGTAAAATATTCCCTCCCCGTTTTAGGGGGGGGTGTTTTTCTTCTGTTCTTGTTTTTTTGTTCCTTGTTTTTTTTTGTTTTTTGTTTTTTTCTTCTTGCGTGGAATATTTCCTTTTTCCTAAGAAAGGGAGTCAAAGTTTAAACGTGTTTTGGAATTCTTTATCGGTCCCCGAAAAAAAAAAATGTCCCCCAGAAATATTCCCATCACGAAAGAAATTTATGCACGTCCCATTCTGAGTAGTGATAAGTACAGTCAAGCAGGAAAGCAAAAGAATATTTCTAATAACAATAAAAGAATATGGAACCATAGAGAAAAGAAGAAGAAGAAGAATTCTCTTGTCTACAGACACGCAAGCTTAGATTTGATAAGTGATATATTATATAAACCTTTATGTACATACACGGGTAATGACAGTGGAGCATTGGTAAAAGTTGCGGTTCTGGGGTCGTATTACACGAGTTCAAATCCCACTCGAAACCATTACATTTACTTTCAGATGTGGTAAAAGCCTGGGCCTTGGAATCGTATTACACGAGTTCAAATCTTACACAAAACCATTACATTCATTTTCAGATGTGGTAAAAGCCTGGGCCTTGGAATCCTATTACACAAGTTCAAATCCCAATCAAAACCATTACATTCACTTTCAGATGTGGTTAAAGCCTAGGCTCTGGAATTGTATTACACGAGTTCAAATCCCAATCAAAATCATTGCATTTACTTTCAGATGTGGTAAAAGCCTGGGCTATGGAATCTTATTACACGTGTTCAAATCTCAGTCAAAACCATTACATTCACTTTCAGATGTGGTAAAAGCCTAGGCTCTGGAATTGTATTACACGGGTTCAAATCTCACTCAAAATCATTGCCTTTACTGAAACTGTTAATCGAAAATTTAATTATTAGTTTTTCATCACTAATAATTCACTCACCAATGCAGTAAAAGTGGATTGAATACTTTAGAAAATAAATAAATAATAATAATAATAATAATAATAATAATAATAATAATAATAATAACCACACGTATTAAAACAGCAGAGATCATAAGAAAAGTACTGAATCAAGAAACATAAAAAGGGGTTGTAGCCACTGGCTACGAGGTGCCCAGATGTACTGGAGTACCAGAGGAGGCTTATGGCCACTCTGCCTTCAGGAACCACCGCCAGACATTGGCAGGTGTGCGTAATGAACGTGACGGGGTGAAAACCTCAGGAGGTGTTGCATCGTACAGTCTCTGACTAGAGTGGTGTAGAGCCTGCTGGAAACCAAGAAGACTTGTTGTCACTTTGACTCCAGCATAAACCACTGGTTTGTTGGTCTGATTGTACCTGGTGATTAGTGTGGGATCCATAATAATAATAATAATAACAATAATAATAATAATAATAACAATGCTGATAATGATAATGGTTGTCATTAGAGAATTAGAAACAATTTCAAAAGATCTAAAATGAAGAAAGTAGGACATTAGAATTGATGGAAGTATAAATAGGCCTCTTACAGACCACTTCACTCATGAAATACTAAGAAAATGGGAAAATAAATAAGTGAAGTACAACGTCTCTTGGTGCTGGAAAAATTGCATGCAGTGATGGGAAATCCTTAGAAAAGTCTGATTCTTTGTAAACAAGAAAATTGTAATCATTTAAAAGAAATTATTTTTCATGCTTAGAAAAAGATGATTTCTAAGTTTAATTTTTTTTAATAAACAATTTGGATTGAATACGAATTTGTTTTTGTAAAAATTATTTTAGATTAAAACACTCCTGTGCCCAGCATATAAATCAGTTTTCATTTTTCAGTTATTTCGTTTCGTTTTTTCAATTCGTGCCGGGACGGGAAATACCCAGGTTAGTGTCTGGGGGCGAAATCAAACCACTAGGTTGATGTACCCTTAGTCTTTTATGTACCCTTAGTATTTGGTTAGACAGTTATCTATACATGCAGCTGGGGACCGCTTGTGAAGTTCAAATTCTCTTGAGACTCAACACTGAATCGTGTGTGTTCAGTGGTTGAGCCAGCTAAACTTGCAGAGGTCAGTATGCTACTGGATTGATGCACCCTTAGTCTTTGTTTAGACAAGCATCTATACATACAGCTGAGAACCGCATGTGAATCGTGTGTGTTTAGTGGTTGAGCCGGATAAAACTGCATGGGTTAGTATGCCGATTAATGCATCTTTAGTCTTTGGTTAGACAGGTATCTATACCTGCGGTTGGGGACCGCTTGTGAAGTTCAAATTCCCATGAAACTCAATACTGAATCGTGTGTGTTCAGTGGTTGAGCCGGCTAAACCTGCACGGGTCAGTATGCCGATACACACACACAGACACAGTTTTTACAGTTCGTATCTCACATTTTGGTAACTACTAACTACGATTACTAATAAGTTTTCCGCCCTGGTGATTGTTCAGACAAAGACTTTTAAATGCTTTTTGGTCATTTTCATTTTTCTTTTTTTTTAATTTCTTTTAGTCAGACTAATTGGGCGTGATTTGGGATTGTGGGACAAGCGCTCTCGAATAATGTATTCGCAAAAAACAAAAATTATAAAATGCTTTAATTTATTGTGTAACTGCTAAAGTCGGTTCGTCTAAAACAGAATTAGCTATAATTTATTTTGGATAAAAAAAAAGAATAAAAAATAAACAAAGTATCTTAATTTTTTTATGGAATTATTTTCATTATTTTATTTTATTAATTTTTTTTATAATTATTTTTTTGTTTTTCTACTTTAATAAGTCCTAACTTAATTATTTCCCAAGATATTTTTATTCAATTTACTATTTCCATAATTTTGCTACTTGATGCTTTCCGCCATGTTGGATAAGGAAAGTCTCCGTTGGCGCAGCTGGCATAGTCTTAGACTATTGAGTTAGAATATGTTGTTTCAAAAAGCATTTACTTTCAATTCGATGTTAAAACTCCTGGGAAAGGTTGGATCTCTATTTATCCTTGTGATCAGTTAAAGTAAGCAGATATTACTCGTCTACTAATCTCTTCAAAACAATCTTTCCGTTCACGTTTGGATATAATTTAATACCATTAGGAAAGTTATAAATTCACACAGGTATAGATTAAATAGTTCATAATCCATTATTTAAAAAAAAATACGCGTAGTCTTCCCTCCTAAAAAAATGTATGAGTATGGATAATCAATAATGATATATGATATTTATTTAGTGAGCACCAAACCAAGTTTGGCACGAGGTCATTTTTACGTGCGCTTTCCTCGGATTTTTACATTCGGTGTTACCCTTTACCTAGATCAGCTGCTCTCCCGAGTTAACGAGCCCTATCTGCCTGAGGCTGCTAAAGTGAAAGTAATGGTTTTGACTAGGATTCGAATTCGCGTAATACGATTCCAGAGCCCGAGCTTTTACCAATGCTGTCATTCAGATATGTTCAATTAGACGACTATATTAGGGAGGAAATATTAGTATGTCTGTTTTTGCCTTAAGCAACCAAGGCCAATATATCAGCCCCGTAGGGTGAAAAGGATTAAAGAGTTAATGCCATGCAAGAAGTTTGCCGTACGTTCATGAGCGACAAGTTAACCCAAGATCGTAGAAGAAATGATTACAAAAGACAATGAGAAATCCAATCACTGAGATTGCAAGTTAAAACCCAACAATGAAACTTCATGAAACTTCATGAAACATGCTTTCCTTCTCGAGAATCTTTGACGACAGAAGATCAAACTGTCACAAAAAGGCATCGTCACAAATAATGACTGGTTCTGTGACAATATGATTTTATTGAAGGATAGGCCTGTCACAGCCCTGGTCATTATAGCTGTAACAAAAATATTCTTTAATAAAAGCATATTGTCATAGCCGTACTAATAACTACAGAATTTAAAAAAAAGGTAAAATCGTCAAATATATTCTTTAATCAAAGCATATTGTCATAGCTCTACTTATAACTACAGAATTAAAAGAAATGATAAAATCACAAAATAGTCAAATAACTACAGGAATATCTTTAATAAAAGCATATTGTCACAGCCCTACTAATAACTACAGAATTAAAACTTTGTTTATGTTCATAGTTGTTGTGGGGTATATCTCTCCTTTCGATTACCGAACCATGGACTAGCCCAATGGGCATATAAACAGTCACCTACATCGCTAAGACGAGAAGGCAGCGACGGGCTAACCGGATATCGGTTGATTACCCTATCACTAACTACTTCTGTATTACTAACTTACTCTGAAGGTAGCGACGGGCTAACCGGAGTCTGTTTATTACACTATCACTAACTACTTCTGTATTACTAACTTACTCTGCTATGAATTCTCTATATACCTATTTCCTGATCGTTTGTTCCGTTAATTGCTAACCACTCGGCAACCACAAAAATAGTAAAGAAGGTATTTTTCCAAAACAGTCGCAGACTCTACAATTATGCAGAAATATACATTTTTTTACAAATGTCAAGGAAAGTATCTGCTAACACAGCGAATTTGAACCATTGGTAAAAAGCTTGGGCTCTGGACTTGTAGTACGCAAGTTCAAACCGCAGTCAAAACAATTGCGTTCACTTTTAGCTACCTCGGGCAGACGGGTCTCGTTTACTCGGGAGAGCATCTCATCTAGGTGAAGGGTAACACCGAATGTAAAAAGCCCGGGTAAGATCATACACAAATAGCATTGTGCCAAAGTTTGGTTGGTGCTCACCAAGTAAATATAATATAGAGTATGGAAAAATGGCCTTATGCCAAACTTGGGTTGGTGATCACCAAGTAAATATAATAGAGAGCATGTAAAAATGGTCTTGTGCCAAACTAGGGTTGGTGCTCACCAAATAGATATAATATAGAGCATGGAAAAATGGTCTTGTGCCAAACTTGGGTTGGTGCTCACCAAGTAAATATAATATAGCGCATGTAAAAATGGTCTTGTGCCAAACTTGGGTTGGTGCTCACCAAGTAAATATAATTTAGAGCATGTAAAAATGGCCTTGTGCCAATCTTGGGTTGGTGCTCTCTAAGTAAGTATAGTATCTGACACCACAATAAATGGATATAGGGAAAGAATAAAATCTACCAATAATTTTGGAGTACAAAAAAAAAGTTTCTCCACAAATTTGAACGAATTCAACCAAAAAAAAAAAATAAATAAAATAAATAAAGATAAAATAACATAAAATGAAAATAAAAAAGCCAACCAATCTAAAAAACGTACAAAATAAGAGAAGAACAGATTTTTATAAACGATTCAGTTATTTCTTTTTAATGTCTTATTTGATTCAAGAGTCGGACACATGGATTTCTGGTTTCCTCGTTTAAAAGATCCAGGACTTCATGTTTGAGATTTTATTTTAGTTTTATGTGGAAGTCTGCTCTAAGATTGTATAACTTAGATTATTGACACCGGAAGATTTCTCTCTCTTAACAACTTATGTTTGTTTTTTTATAACGCCATGCTATTCTTTTCGGTCATTTAATGCCGAAACAATCATTTTTTTTACATATGTCATTTTGATTTTGATTTTTACGGTTTATAAAATTCTTTGATATATTATTGTCAAGTAAAAGCTTCTTTATTTAAAGCATTTCTTTCGTCAACTTGTTTCTAAAATTTAACGATGTATCAATTTTTTCGGTCATTTTACGCCAAGAAAATATGCGTAAAGATTCTTGTTTGAAATAATTTTGTGGCAGTTATAAGAATGTTTGATAGCAATCGGTCGATCTAGCCACTATAAAGGTTTGCTGTAGGACCGAAACCTTTAAGGATGTTACATTACAGCACAGAATACGTATAGGGATTGTAGCACCAAGAGGAGTCATTTATTCGAATTTAATATGTTGATGGATTTAAACGATAGTTTGCTTTATTAGAGATTTGTGGAGATAAGTAGAATTACTATTTAAGTCTAATAAACTTTTCCCTTGGATTTAATTCAGACGGGTCAGCCACTGAAAAGGTTTGCTGTATTTTTTAGGTCCAAAACCTTTAAGGATGTGGATTGACAGCACTGATGACATGCGAGGATTGTAGCACCTAAAGGTGTAATTTATACAAACTTTCAATGATTAAAATTTTTGTTTAAATTTGTTTTTGTTTTTTCAATAGTTTCTTCAAATCTGTGAATAAACAAATAACGAAAAGAAAATCCTCATCTTACCTGTCCATCTGCCACTTCGGTCATAATAAAGCCGGCCTGTGGACCAAGTCCAGCCTCTTGACCATTCATTACAACAGCAGCATGAAGAGCCTGCTGCGCTTGCTCAGTCAATCCTTGGTTCTGGGCCATTGCAATGGACGATAATGGTTGCATGATAATGTTAGGTTCCTGCATTGTCACAGGATGAATTTGAATAGCATTAGGCATAAGCTGTGTTGCTGCGGTGCCAGTAGAAAGTTCCTGACCAACTGATGCCATTACTGTCTGACCTTGGGGTTGCAGCTGAATCTGGGCTGGGGTGCTACTGACAAAATTAGGGGCCAGGGTTAAATTCAAGCTACCCTGCTGCAGTTGCTGCAACAGAGCATCGTCAATATGTATCGTCTGAGGCATGAGGTTTGGATCGATACCCATGATCTGAATGCTTTGGCTAAGATTACCAGATAACTGAAGCTGGATCCCTTCGAGGCCTTGGAGTACATGAGCAGCAAGAGCACTCTCGGATAATTGACTACCGCCATTGGAAACAGCCACCCCACCATTTCCAGTGGCTGGTGTTCCTCCACTGGGCGCGGTACCTCCAACTACACTGTTTCCAACAAATTGCTCATTTCCGGAAACAGTTAAAGACACAGGAACCATGCCAGGTTGGTTAGGTAGCATTGTTGATTCAATGCTAACTATCTGACTAGATAAAGGACTCGTTGACGGAAGGCCTTGTGTCATATCAACATGGTTTTGTATTGATGTCAATATCTGCTGTTCTTGCTGTGGTTGTGATTGCTGTTGTGGCAATGGTTGCGACTGCTGCGTTTGCTGTTGAGGCGGTTGTTGTGGTTGTTGTGTCTCAACTGCCGTGGTAACTAATAGAGCTCTAGTGTCCACAGAGGCAACCTTAGTAGTCTTTCGTTTTTTTGGGGTGTCTGGTTTGAAATGAGATGCAATGTGGCTCTTGCGATGACCTGATGTGCGGAATCGCTGGTCACAATGAGGGCACTTAAATGGTTTGGCTCCTGTGTGCAGCCGCATGTGCACTTTCAGGCTCCCTTTTGTTGAGAATGGTAATGTGCACACATGACACTTGAATTTCTTCTCACCTATAAATAAAACAATCAAAATTTGTTATTATTAAAAAGAGTAAAAATAATATTTATATTAGGAAAATATATACGAATGCTGGACTCCATCACAAAATATCTAGTGAGAAAACAAGAAAAAATTCAATGAAAGATCATAAAAAGAAGAATAAAAAGCATCTTCAATATATACAAACTCTAGACCCCATTACAAAGGATCTTGTAAGAAAACAAGAAAAAATTCAATGAAAGATCATAAATAGAAGAATTAAAATAATCTTCAATACAACATGCATGAATAAATGAATATATATAGGGATTGATGGATAGATAAATGCAAGTCATTCAATGCACACACACACACACAAACACACACACATATATATATATATATATATATATATAATTTCATTTTTCTATTTTAATCTCCCGATAAACTTGATAAGTGGGGGCAAAACCGGTTGCTTTTTATTTTTTATTTCTTTTAATTTAAAATGCCTTCTTTGATAACATGCAGAACCATGTTTAGGGAAACCTAAGCTACACTTTGGACCCACTAAAGTTACATTCTCTTTAGGTGCAAGGGCGACACTATTTTTTCCCACACTTATAGATCTACCCTTAAAGATGGACTTAGAGAAATCCATAAGTCCTTGGGACAATGGTACATTCTTTTAAAACTCCCTCAGACCTGATATAAAGATGCTCATCAGAAAGTTGGAAAAAATAAAGAAATAAAATACATAGAGTATTTCTGCTCTTTTTAATGAAATTATATCATCATCATTCATCATTGCAGTCAGTCAGACTTTGACTATGACAAGTAGTGGCTTCAGTATTCAACCATAGCACCCAACTTGCTTGCGCAGGTTATTATTGATGCAGTATCTGTTGCACATCAGATAGACACCCACTGAACCTCTAATGCCCACATCCAGGGTGT
>JAUZSX010293393.1:0-13919 GCA_034780655.1 Idiosepius hallami
TATATTTATATATATATATAAAAGAGAGAGTGTGTGTGTGAGAGAGAGAGAGAGACTATAAAAAAAGAAAGAGGAAGGAATGAAATGAATGGACTGGAAAATTCAAAACTTTTGAAAAAAGTATTTTTTTACGAAATATGCAACCCTAAGCTGCGCAAAAAAAGAGACCCCAAAAATTCTATGAGACTTTGAAATTTAGATGAGAGACCAATCCAAGAAAAAGGAACCAAAGTGACAATAGTTAACAAAAAGAACAAAAAGGTTTACCAATTAAAAGACTTTGCTGTCCAAACTAATCTTAGAATCAAAACAAAGGAAACCAAAATGAAAGTTCTTTAAATTTCTGGTCCCGATAAAATAACCCCAAAAGATAGGAAAAAAGAGTCACATTAAAACTAAGGTTTTAATGTGAAAATAAAAATTATAAAATTAATATTAATTTTCTATAATTATAGTTTTTAATAAAACTAAGGATGCTAAGTTTTGGGGGTTTTATCTTTTAAATCTTTTTACTAAGTAAAAACGTTTTGTTCGGGGTTTTTTAATAAAAAATTAAAGTGTATGAAGTACAGAAAGTTTGTTTTCTTTATAAGAATTTGGCTGGAAACATGTTTCATCAATTTTTAAAATTATGACACAAAGAGTGATTTAATTAATCAATATAAAATGAATTAATCAAATAATTATAAAATATAAAAATCATTGAAAATCGAAAAATATTGTACTTGATGACCCAGAGAGTTGAATTGACCCTTAAACCAAATATTCTTTCATCTCGAACACAAGAAGGTTTTTTTTCAAAATAAACCAAATCTTATTTGTTATGAAATATTACTGTCAATGATTGGAAGTGGAAAGACATTTTTACGATCAAATAAAAGATTTTTTAAAGTCAGTTTTATTGTTTTAAATTTCTAACCCTTTTTCCATAGTGTTTTTATTGGTTATTAAATAAGTATTTTCTTCAGACGCATTGAATATAATCTTAATATTTGATTGATGAACCAATTGAATAGTTACACTTAATCTTTTTTAATTGGATGACCAACACTGGAACGGGGTGAATTTTGGTTTTTATAAAAAAAAAGGAGTTTGAAAATTCTGGGAGAAGAAAAAAGAGAATTTGATAAGAAATTAAGAACATGAGAATACGAGAAAATAAATGACGCTAACTTTTAATGCGCATGCCCGAATCAAAATTTGGCGGTAAAGAAAGATTTTATTGTTTTTATAAAACGCTGGATTAAAAATGAGGTTTTAAAGGGGGTTTACAACTTTTTATCATTTTTCAATAATTTCACCATGAATTAAAAAATAAATTTTAGCACATCTTTTTACCCAGTTTCTTTTTTCAATATAAATATATATGAAATAAATGCAAGGGAAAAAAGATTTTATAAGTAAAATTGAAGAAATCAGCGAAAGATCACTAAATCAATAAAAAAAAAAATTAAATAGTTGTTAGAATAATTTTTTTTTATTTCACAGCATTCTAAAAAGATCGAAATTAAATACGAATCTGTAGAGAAAATGGCTGCTCTAGCGATCGCATTTTATCAATCGTTTTTACGTTTTTATGTACACTTCAAATATTTTTATCACAACTCAAAAAGAAATATTTTTCTTTGTAAAAAGTGAAGTAAATCGAGTAAATGAAATATTTGTTTAAAATCGTAGACACCCAACAATATAAAAACAATCGTTAAAATTTCATAAAAAAATTCAAATAAAAATGGGCAGGGCTATACTTAGGGACCCGCAGAACCCACAATTGCGGGGAAGGGGTCGCAAGGTCCCTAGGGGCCGCGAGGCTCCTTGGCTTCACAGATTTTTAATAATTCAAAAAATTACCAAATTAATTATTTGAATTAATTAGAAAATCATTATCACACTTGAAATAAACGCCTATCAATTTTTCTGTCTTTCTCTCTCTATGTATATATATTTGTATATGTATGCAATATATGGCCCTTGATCGAAGCCTCCAGTATGTTGGGGGGCACCTACCTTTTTAGGGGAAATGGGGCCACAAGACGCATTCTGCATCGAGGCCCATATGGTGGCTATGCACGGCACTGAAAACGGGTATAATTGAAACCAAAAATATTTTTTTTTTACTAAAAAAAAACATTAAAAAATAAAAATAAACAACAAAACCGTGAAAACTAAAATATTAAAAAACAAAAACAATTTTGACTCCCAAAATTAAATCGTTTTTCCTTCAAACAATTCACAAAAATGAATAAAAAACACATCAATTATAGAGCGACCATGCTAGATAAAAAAAAGTCCTCAATTAGAGTTATCCCCAACGGTGAGGAATGGTAGTCTCCGGATAATATAAGATAACGAAAACCTATATAACAACAGGAAGACTGATCCAATCCTGAACGGGTGAAGAAAGGTCTCCTTGTTCAACAACAAATTAACACCGACATTAAAAATAAATAAAAACATTGAAATTCATATTTTTGTTTTCAAAATTTGATAGAACATAAAGCCAAATTCATTGAATTTGTTTTTGGGGGTTTTTTTGAGGATGTTTTTTGCAGAAATTCTATCCTCCGTTTCTGAAAACATTCTTAGATTTCGAGCAACAAAGATGGACGTTCTTCAAGATAATTAGATAGGCTCCATGATTTATACGGCTTTCATTCATTCTTTCTTTCTTTCTTTCTTTCGTTCTTCCTCAAACAAACGTTTTCTTCAACTCCAAGCAACACCCTGAAAAGCACCTGTCGAAAACTTCCATTAGCAAAAGATGACGTCAATATGATGTCATCGTTGAATCTATGACGTCAGAATGGTGCGTCTGAAATCTTTGCTCTTTGCAAATAGAAATAAAAGTAGAGAAAGAAATTCAAATAAACTCATATTGGCACAGGGTGGATGATGGGGTGGGGGTGCTGGGTGGGGTGCTGGGGGTCCTGGGGATGTGGATGTTGGGGTGTGGGTGCTTGGGTGGTGGGGTGTGGGTCCTAAGATGTGGGGTCGATTAACTGAAGAAGAAAAAGGCGGGATGTTTTGGAATTTCGATTGTTTTGTTTTTTTGTTTATTTTAGCCGTTCTTTATTTTTGGTCCCTAATTTATCGGGGAGGGACTTTTGTTTTCAGTGGCGTCCCCCCCCTGTCCATCTGTCCCTCCCTTCGTTCCCCCGTCTGTCCGTGTGCCCGGATGATTGTCAGATAACCGTCCATTACTTTTTCCTGAAATTTTGCCACAAGTCATATTTTTAGATGTGCATTGTAAAAAAAAAAAAAATTTTCTACAAAAATTTTCGTTGCTTCCCCAGGGGCCCAAAAGGGGTCAAAAATGCCCAAAGATGGCCAAAAATTACATTTTTTGCTCTGTAACTTTTGATCCATCCATTAGATATTTTTGAAACTTAGCCAAAATCCGGAGGGAATTGTCCCAAATGTAAATGATTTCATTGTGCACTCACGGGGACCACGCAAGCTTTACTTGTTCCTTTTGTTCTTATCTTTACCTCAAGTCTTTGCACTCACGGGGACCACGCAAGCTTTACTTGTTCCTTTTGTTCTTATCTTTACCTCAAGTCTTTGCACTCACAGGGACCACGCAAGCTTTACTTGTTCCTTTCGTTCTTATCTTTACCTCAAGTCTTTGCACTCACAGGGACCACGCAAGCTTTACTTGTTCCTTTTGTTTTTATCTTTACCTCAAGTCTTTGGAGTTAAGCGCCTTTCAGACATTTCATCACTTAACATTTTATCACTCGATCGTGTAATCACTGGACATTTAATCAGTTTTTTTTATCACGTTGACATTTTAGAACCAGACACAGAGACATTTTATCACGCTTTCAAGAAAAAAGCGATTCTGTCAAAATATTAAAAATAAGTATTTAATTCTTTTAAGAACTGAATTGATTCTTATTCGAGTTCTTTTGACAATTCTGATGATTTATATTTTTGGTGTCCAAAAAATATCAAAATATCAAAATACAAACTTGGTTGGTTCTGCTCACCAAGTAAATATAATATTTTTGGTGTTTAACACATGTATAATTATTTCAAATGAATTAAAAATAAAACCCGATTAATTTTGATTAGTTGATATCAAAAGTCAAAGATGCTTTCAGGGCTGTGCTTAAGGCCCCCGCAGACCCTGCTATTGCACAGGGGCCGCATGAAGCCATCTTTTCGCAGATCTATTGTAATGCAAAAAATGATCGAAATAATTAATCGTTAAGATTAATTAGAAAATCATTATCACACTTGAAATATACATCTACCAATACATCTTTTTTTCTGCTTATCTCTCTCAATACATATTTGAATATGTTGAGGGGGGGGGCAAATTGTCTTTTTAGGGTAAAGAGGCCGCAAGGTGCATTCTGCGTCGTGGTCGCTATGTGGCTTGGCATGGCACTTTTATGGTAAAATTCAAAAATCTAAAAATTATTTTCAAGAATAATTCATGAATTTATTCATTAAATAAAAAAATCTAATGATAAAGCTTCTCCTCTCGTCGGTTTCGAAGTATGAATGTCATTAAACCAAGTATGGCCATCAAACTGTCACATAGAGATTTGTTTTCAGTGTTTAAGTCTTGTGTAGCACCATCCACACTATCTAATAGACATGCAAAAGAATTGATTAGAGCCCAAAAAGATTAAAGATTTTTCTTTTCGATTAAAAAAACTCATTTCATTCATTTTTTTTCTCGAATTTTAAAAAAATAAAAACTAATTTTCCCGCCAAATTCGTCGCAAAAAACAAAAGCCCCCCAAAAATATTTTGTTTTTTGAGACATGTTTCTTTAAAGTAATTGAACGATGGAGATTTTTCAGTTTTATCTTGTTTGTGCTTTGCGCTGTTTTCAAAGATTAATTTCAGAGAAAAAGACAAAAAGCAGAAAAAAACGAGGGGCGTCGGCTTTTGACCAAGAAATAAATAGCTATATAAATAAATAAATGAATAAATAAATAAAACAACTAAACAACAGCAAATGAGAATAAAAGAAAGAAAAACCAAAACAAAATAAAAGATGAAAGATAACCACAGAAGAAAAAGGAATAAAGAAGAAAAAAAAAGGAATGAAATGAAGAAGGAAGAAAAAAGAAAAGGGGAAAAAAAACGACGCCCAACAAAATTCTTGAAATAAAACAAAAAAAAAAAAGTTTGAAACAATTTCTTTTTCGTTTCGAATTTCTTTTCATCAATTTTTCATCTTTTTGAAAATTTGAATAAAATTTAATGAAAAAATCAAACTCCAAGGAGTTTATCTTATTGATGTTTTTACGGTCCAGGGTCCTGAATTCGCCCCACAAGGAGAGCCTCCTATTTCTAGATGTGTTTGGATTATCCTGACTTATTTCAACTTTTACCACTGCTTTTTTGATATTCTCCTATTCTTATTCGAGGTGGTCGATATCTTTATATTCTTTCTCATAACTAAATCTAATAGACAAAGTTTTTGGTTATGTTGTCGTCTGTATGATGGTTAATTTAGAAGAGATATTTTTGAAGAGTTAAATAACTTTTGAAATAAATCCTTAAAGTTGTATGAACCAGAGATTTTCTGGATCTTTCCTGTCCTGCTTTTGACGTATCTTAGACAGAATTTAGTAAAGCTTTTGCGGTGATGATCTTCCTCTGTTGTTCTTTTTACATTTCTCGTCACTGATATTGAATTTTCCGGCTATTTTTAAAGGGGGGGCGGTCTTTTGCTTCTGATATTTTCCTAATTTATCTTTGTATATTATACTTATTTGGTGAGCACCAACTCAAGTTTGGCTCAAGGCTATTTTTACGTGCTCTTACCCTGGCTTTTTGCATTCGGTGTTACCCTTCACCTAAATGAGATGCTCTCTCGAGTTAACAAGCCCCATTAGCTAAAGATGAATGCAATGGTTTAGACTAGGATTTGAACTCGCGTGCTACGATTCCAGAGCCCGAGCTTTTACCACTTCGCTGCCCATTTATCTTTGTATATTTCGGGGTTACAAAAATGTTTTTTTTTGCTCGGTGTTGATGGCATCGTATGTTGCCTTCCTTCATATTTTACTGTTTTGGATGGTCAGACTTTTGTAGAAAGTTTAAGTTCGGAAATAGAAAAGAAAGATTTATCCACAAACCTGAAACTGAGCACCACAAACCCACCATGCACACACATAATAAATAATTGAATAAAAATCATAATATTAATCTCGCACAACGGGCTGAAAACTTAACAATTTGAAAGAGCCACCCAAGCAAGAAAACCAGACTTTGTAGTCATCCAAAAGAAGAAGAAGAAAATGTGGCAAATAGTAGATTCCATCGTCCTGGTTGTTGTTGAGCAGGAAGACCTCTCCTCACCCATTGTTCTGGCTTGGATTAGTCTTCTGCTTGTTAAAAGTTTTCACAACCCGAAACTCCAAATCCTCACTGCAGAGGATAACTCTAATCAAGGACATTTTTTTAGCTCATATGGTTAGTTGTGGAGAGGGAGAGTGGAGAAGGCCTTTCAGTTCGAATGCTTGTTGTTGATAAAGAGGATGGAGAAGGCCTTTCAGTTGGAAAGGTTGTTCAGAGGGAGAGTGGAGAAGGCCTTTCAGTTCGAATGCTTGTTGTTGATAAAGAGGATGGAGAAGGCCTTTCAGTTCGAATGCTTGTTGAGTGGGAGAGTGGAGAAGGCCTTTCAGTTCGAATGCTTGTTGTTGATAAAGAGGGTGGAGAAGGCCTTTCACTTCGAAAGGTTGTTTAGAGGGAGAGCCGAGAAGGCCTTTCAGTTCAAATGCTTGTTGTTTAGAAGGAGGATGGAAAAAGCCTTTCAGTTCGAATGTTTAATGCATTTAATGAACCATCGACCAGCCTCATTCAGTAACTGATATTCTTAAGTGATGTCTCATGTTAATATTCAATAGGCTCTAGAGAATTCAAGATAAAAAAAAGATAAAAGTTAAAAAGTTTGAAAAAATTTTCTTTCATTTTTTGATCGAAATTTATCAAAACTTACTGGACTCTCTCTCTCTCTCTCTGTCTCTCTCTCTCTATATATATATATATCTCTCTGTGTCTCTGTCTCTCTCTGTCTCTCTCTCTGTCTGTCTCTTTCTCTCTTGCTCTCACTCTGCGTTAGTTTGTGTGTCTGTCTGTCTCTCTCTTTTTCCCTTTCTGTTTCTCTGTGTCTCTTCCTCTTTTCCCCCTCTCCCTCTGTATGAGTCTCTATGCCTGTCCCTCTCTCTCTTCCCCCTCTCTTTCCCCCTCTCTCTCTCTCCCTCTCTCCCCCTTCTCTCTCTCCGCCACTCTCTCTCCCCCTCTCTCATTCCATGTATTTTTCAAAAAATAAACCAATGTTTTTTGTTGGTCATAAAATTTGTTTGCTTCAAAAATTCCTTTTTGTTCTGGTTTTCGCAATAAACTTTCGTCAAGAATTTTAGAAATTTTTCCCGTTCTGTCGACGACGACGACGATCACCATCACCACCACCATAACCATCACCATCACCATTAGCATGACACTATCATCATCATCATCGTAAATATTGTATCATACATTATGACAATCCATTTATCTTAAAGATGTGAGATTTGAATAGATTCATATTTTTCCCAAGGTTATTACCTTTAAAGTTTGCATAATGGAAAACGTTGGAATAAAAGTTGCGTTTTATGACGATTGTAATGTATAGGTTCTAATAGACTACGCCACGGGGATTCTTCCACTTCAACCTCTTCAGCGTGATTGATGGCAGAGACGCCTCTCTCCCCCTCATCCTCCACATCATCATCGCCATCATCATCATCAACAGCATTTGAATCAGTTTTATTTATTGAGTTTAGAATCATTAATGTAATCATCATCATCATCATTCTTCTTTCTCTTGTTGAGGCTCTTTTTTCTCTTCTTTTCCTCTTCTTTGCCTTTCTTCCCCACTAACCCTCCACCCTGACCCACACATCTGCCTGTCTCCCCCCCTAGCCAGCACCCTCACCCCAAGCCAAGCACCGACCGCTCACCCACTGGGTGTGGTTTTTACTGACACGCTAACATGGCATAAAAATATTTAGGGTGGGAAGGGAGAAGTTTATACGAGTTGAGGAGAGAGAGAGAGAAGAAGAAGAGAAAGAGAGGGGGGAGAGAGAGAGGGGAAGAGAGAGGGGGAGAGAGAGAAAGAGAAAAAGAGGAGAGAAAAAGAGAGAGAAAGAGTGAAGGGCGATTAAAAGATTGAGGGCTGAGGGGGGTGTTGGGGCTGAAGGACTGATGAGGGTCTGGGGTGCCATTGGGGTGCCCTGGGGGTGGGAAGTGTTGGAAGCGAATGTTTTCGTAAACATTTCTTTTTTTTTAAGATTAGTTGTTTTTTATGTGTTTATGTGTCCTTTTATGTGTTTATGTGTCCTATGTGGGTCTTCAGCGATAAAACATATCAGACGCCATCTTTTTTTCTTTCCTTTTTTCTTCTTCTTTCTTTTCATTATCTTTCTTTCTCTTTCTTTCTCTTTTTTTCTTCTTAAATTTGTCCATTTTATATAAAGATGGAGCATTGGTAAAAGCTCCGGTTCTGGAATTGTAGTAAGCAAGTTCAAATCCCAGCCAAATCCATTGCATTCACCTTAAAAATAGCCTTATGCCAAACTTGGTAGATGCTGCTCACTAAGTAAATAAGTAAATATAAAGAGAGACAGAGAAAGAAAAAGAGAAAGACAGAAAGGATTGAACAGAAAGAGAAAGAGAGAAAGGAATGGAATCATAAAGAGAAAGAGAGAAATAAAGAGACAGAGAGACAGAAAGGAGTGGACAGAGAGAGGGAGAAAGAGAGAAAGAAAGAAATGGAATCAAAAGAGAAAAAGAAAAAAAAGAAAACATTAAATATTTTTTTAAATAAAAATCATTCAAAAATTTAAAAAGTTTTTGTCAAATAATTTTTTTCTTTTCAAAATGATTTTCGTTTTACAAACTTTTTTTGTGGTTGAGTTTAAAACACAAGTGGTTTTTAACCTTTTTTTGCCTGCGCCCCCCTCTTCCAACGAACGCCATAATGACGGTATATCTAGGAGAATATACGGTGGAAGTATATTAGACACAAACGTCGGGGAAAGCTTAATTAAATCGTCCCATATTTCCAGTCTTTCTACCAACACCACAAAGTGGCATAGCACGGCACTGTTCTTAGATTCTGGCAAAAGACGATAAATTCTGCCATTTTTGCAGATGATAAAGAAACAAAATTTTAACTTTCCAATAATTCTTAAAAATTTGCTGTTTGAAACAATCTTAATTCCTGTAAAAAATACACACGAATACAAAAATCGAATTCATGAAGACTAAATGTTCCATGTTTATTTCTTCTAATTATTTATAATCTAAAGCAATTCTGAATTTCTATTTAAATCATTCTAGGGTTAGGGTTAGGTCGAAATGTAGTGTAGAAACATCAAAATTACAAAGATAAGGAGAGAAGTCCGAATAATAAAGTTAATTCCTAAAGAAAGAATTATTGTTCACTGACGCTAAAGGAAATAACTTAACTATCATAAAAAAATTAGGCCTCATCAGACATTTACAATGCTTAGATGGGTGACCATATAGAAATAACAGATACTGTAAAAATAGACCAGTCAGTCGTTGTAGATTCTTGGTGGTCTTGAAGGATGAGTCCGGACAGACCATGACTTTCAGAACAAAAATAAAGGTGTACAACAAAACCTGCTCATTACTTTTGTCCACTCATGAAGCCTCAGGAAAAATTTTATAAAATCTTTCTCTGTAGATTATGTTATATTACGAGACAATCTCTCACGTCTGATTATGAAGTCATCGAGAAGGTCAGTATTTAAAGCATATTTGTCGGGTGGGGCTTTGTGGAATCATATTCGGACTCATTTGCATTCAGACATACCTTTTTCTGAAAAGAACTGGCAGTCACTATATATATATATATAATCTGTAGACTGAGTTTACTTATATTTATGGTTAAAGTGCTCAATTTCAGTGATAGAGCGTGTATATTAGTTAAGCGTAGACACAGAGTCAATGGCCTTCGGTCACTGTCAGAAAGTTTTCGGTCTGATGACTGCACAGGCAAGAAACTGACAGTCACCGAAGGCCGTCGACTCCATGTCTAGACTTAACTACTATACATACACACACACACGTGTGTGTGTGTGTGTGTGTGTGTGTGTGTGTGTGTGTGTGTGTGTGTGTGTGTGTATTCTTTTTCTTCACGGTCGTCGTCATCTTTTTTCTTTCTTGTTTGGTTTTCATCAATCCTGTTATGTTTATCTCATCAATCGGCCGAGCGAACGATGTCACACCCAGAACGTTCGTTTTAAAAGAGTCAGGGTCACCCCCTAACCCTAAACCCTCTTACAAACTATAAACATTTTATTTTTTTTTTGTCAAGATTAGCCAACAAACTTGAGAAACAGGATAACCAAGAAAAAAATGAACTTTCGTAATTATGTAAGACCCTATTGACCCATAATATTGTAGAAGGAAAAAAGCCCAAAGACAAGAAACGCACTGTTTAATCTCGTTCTCGGTAAACTGACAAATACGAATTGATGAAACGTAAACAATTGAAATTTCCTGCTGAACGCGTTATAAACTTAAAACTCCGTCCGCGTCTCAATTTAGTTTGTAACTTTGACTCTGCAAAACAAATTGCAGGAGTGAAGGGTCTTCTATGAGGAGAATATGTAGAAAGTTTTGGAAAGAAAACTTGAAAAGTACCAAAAACACTTCGAAGAGGGTAAAAGCAAAAGGGGGGGGGTGGAGAATGGATTAACAATTGAACCCCCCCCTGTTTTAAATGTTTAAAAAAGAAAAAAAATTACTCGTCTATAATGTTTCCAGATTAATGAATAGAAGTTTTAATTTTCTTAATATAAAAAAAAACAACAACAAATGAATTCATTATTAAATATAAAAAACCCTGACATCTTGTATAAAGCAAAGAATTGTAAATTAGTCGTAATTTAATTTTTTTTTTTTTAGATTTTCTTTAAACCTTTGAACCCCAACTTATCAAAATTACCAAATAGTCACACAGAACTGTTATTCTAAAGGAACCTATTAAAGCCAAAATAATGGTGTCTATTTTTTTGCATTATATTTTCTCGGCCGATATATCGGCCTTTTAGGATTCAAAGGACAATATCCAATCAAGGTCATGACTTTAATCAAGCTTACGGCAGCAATCACCTACTTATGTATTTATATTCATAAACAGGCGCTGATTTCTGGGTTTCAAAGGCGAGAATTTTTGTCAATGAGTTTTGAATTTTACCAAAATTGAAAAATGATTTTTTTTAGTTAATATTAAATAAACATTTGGCGCTTTTGTAGAACAAGCAAATGGAGAATTTTTTTTTGCTTGGGGACTTTGCATCGGTTGTAAGACAGCAATTTGATTGGCTAGGATTAGGTTTAAAGTTTAGGGTTTAGGGTTCTGCCAAATTTCTCCATTTGCTTGTTCTGCAAAAGCACAAAACATGGAATAATTTTTTAAACTGATTATCAGTCCTTAAATCATAAGAAAATATTCGTATTAAATAATCATAATTCAATTTATAAAAAAATATCTGCAAACAATGCAACCAAGGCGGAAAATATTTTAAAAAGAATTAAAAAAATTTTGTCAAAATAATAAATAAATACTTTGCAAAATATTTCATTATTAAACAAATTATTTCAAAAAAATACAAAGGAATCTACGGCTTATGGTTTGCTTTTTTTAAAATTATATTCTTTGTTAAAACTACAAAGTTCGCCAACCTTCGGGGAAAAAATGGAGTGAATTTAGAATAAAAAATCAATTAGACAAAAACGTTTTAAAATTATATTTTATTTTAAATTAGCACAATTTCTATTGCATTCAATGAAATTTTCAATTTTTTAAATAATTTAATCGTCAAATTTTAGAAAAAAAACAACTTTTTCTCAAAGAAAAATCATAAAAAAATTTTCAATAAAATCCATCAAAGAATTAATTTTAATCTGAAAAAAAAGGTGTTTTTTGAAATATTTTGGAAAGTTTTAAAATTTGAACCCTGACTTATCAAAATTACAAAGTAGTCACTTAGAGTCGCTGTGTTAGAGGAACATATTAAAGCCAATATATTGGTGTGTCGTCTTTTGCCTTATGTTGTCAGGGCCATTTTTATCCAATGTAATCGAAACAATGTAGTGTAACCCGGTTCTAATTTTTGACGAATTTTCTCTCTAAATTTTTTTTTAAAACAAATAATTTATAAACGACTTTTTTTTCTTTTTTTTTTTGCTATTCTTTTTTCTTGTGCTTTAAAAATATTTATACTTTCTTTTGTTCTTTTCTTTTTTGAATTTAGCATAATATTAAATTATGGGGTCCGAAGATTAGCGTGTGCTTTTGCAGAACAAGGAAATTGAGAAATTTGACCAAACGCTAAACCCTTACCCCAAACCTTAACCCCAGCTAATTAAATTCTGTCTAGCAACCAGTGCAAAGTCCCCGAGCAAAAAATATTTCTCCATTTGCTGGTTCTGCAAAAGCACAGATTAGCGATTCCCTCTGGGTCACATGAGCATTGATTGCTTTCCTGTTCAAATAAGATGCTGGGGCTTAGCAGGACTAGAATACACAAGAGATCACAGACTGGATTAGGAAGAACTGGTTAAAAAAGACGGGCAATTCAAATATAATGAATATGAATTACTTTATTGGATAACTTCACAATAAAAGAAAGTTACAAAAAACTTTTGAAAAAACCCACGCATTGCGCAAGATTAATTTGAAACAAAAGAAAAAGAAAAGCGGATTTAACATATCTCTAAAAAAATATGTATTTTGGTTAACATTCACCACTGAAGATGGACTCTGTTGGGTCTGAAAGCGCTAGGATACTACAAGACCATAAACAATTGATAAAAACCCTAACACCTAACATCAGATAAAATAGTTAGAAGAATTGAAGAGATCAAAAGTAAAATACTAAAAACTCAGACATCGATTGAGTTTAACGAATTTTGTTTAAATAACGCTTTGCTGCCAATACACACACACACTCACACATATAACACACATAACACACACACACACACACACACACACACATATATATATATATATATATATATATATTTCCGATTAATGATGATATAAACTTTTACAATCTCTTTTAGTTACACTTATATATACACATCCTTTTTTCAAACAGCGTTAAAATGTTTTAAATATCAAAATTCCAATCTAGACGTGCGTTCTTTACACATAAAGCTATTTTTTAAAGTTTTTTTTCAATTTCTTTTTTATATTACACAATTTACACAGGCATTTATACGCCATTATATTTTTAAACAACCATATATATATTCTTAAATGGCCACACACACACATATATATATTTATATATATATATTCTTCAATGACCATGTATATATTCTTAAATGACCATATATTTTTCTTTTTTTTTTTAAATAAGTTACAATTTTTAACGTGTACTTAATTTACCAGAAATTTATTAATATCACAAAAGAATAATCATATTTTACCTGTATTGTTTATCACTGGCGGTAATAACATCTAAATGTTCTTTTTTTTCTCCTCCAAAAAAAAAGTAAAATGAAGAATCAACACAAGAAAATAATTTCGTCACATGGAAACTTTTTTTTCTTTTTTCTTACCGAGTTTGAATGGAATCGCTCTAATACCTATTCAACCCTGACGAATAATATCGAATGGCCCTCGTTTCTCTATAAAAATAAATTAAGCACATGAAGAAGTTTTCATTCCAGTTTTCGAGATTTTAGCAGATATTTTTGACGACTCAAAACTAAATAGAAATTGGTCTACTGACTCGAATACTCTATACATCACATTTCAAGTCTCTAGAAACAAAATTAGCAGAGTATTTTGGTAGATATTAGATATTATCATCTGAAAGACAGAGAGACGATGTTATTTTTATAGATGTCTAAAGAATATATATATA